>JAANDH010001270.1:0-68116 GCA_011799765.1 Nymphaea thermarum | reverse complement strand
GACCCAGTGCAAGCAGAGCGGCCCGAGCCTAGCCACAAGAAGCGCAAAGCATCAGAGTTGTGGGCTCGGACACTCCAGTGCGCAGTAGAAGACCTTCCCGAGGAGGTTAATCAAGCACCAAAGCCGGTTGCAGAGGGTGGAGAGGGTGGCGCAGCCAAGGTCGAAGAGGTGCTCGGTCAGGACAAGTCCCAAGGTGGTCTAGATACCATTGCCTGTCTCTCTGAGCTAACTAGGTTAGAACCCAGCGTGAGTCCGATTAGCTCGACCCCTAGGACGCAACAAGGCCAAGGCCTTGAAGAACGGCTAAGTCAAGTAGACTCGGCCCTTGAGTTAAGTCCGAAGTGAGGGCGGTAACGCTCACGAGGTCCCCACCCTGGGCTCACAAGGTCCAGGGGTTAATCCGTGTGTTGGGCACTAGGCCCGGACTAGTTTGATTCAATGCATTTGATTTCGCAATTAGGACTTAGCGCTTTTGGGAATTGACTCGTTTCTCTCTAGCGCATGGCGCATTTGCTTTGGCAATTGGGATTGGGCATGTTGCCCGTGGGCTTTGAATAAGAGACCTAGGCAAGGCGGGTTGTGCCTTGCGGGATTTGAACATGGGACATAGCCTGGCGGGTTGTGTCAGGCGCACTTATGTAAATGGGTTGGGTAGTGAGTCGAGATCTGGATTGTAGATCTGGTTCAAATAGGTTAGTATCACTGTCACATTAAACGGCGTTATTTTATAAATAACGCGTATTAAACGTTGAAAACAACATTCCCGTATAAAACGGGAATATAACGCGTTTTTTTTAAAAAAACGGTAAAAAATAAAAGACGCGTATAAAACGCGTATTAAACGCGTTTTATACGCGTTTTTCCACGTTTTTTAAGACTGTAATTTTTAAAAAAATGGCATGCATGTAATATTTGTAAAAGAATTGTTTTTTTTTTTACTTAGACGCTCCTTTTAATGGCAAAAACGTCTTTTCGAAGATGGCATACATGTAATATTTGTAAAAGAATTGGTTTTTTTTAATTTAAACGCTCCTTTTGGTGGCAAAAACGTCTTTTAAAAGAAAAATCTCCCGCCATCTTCTCCTTATTCCCGAGAAAATCTCTCCTTTTCCCTTTTCCCCCCCTCAGCTTTCTTATTTTTCCCTTTCTCCTCTCAGCTTTCTTATTTTTTCCCCTCGAGATTTGTTGTTCACAGAAAAGAGTTTATTAACTTTATTAATCTAAATTTTTAAGTTAGGCAAATTATTTCAGAGGTGTACCTAAAATTATTTCTTGCTAATCTAGTCATTTTCCAATGTTTTTTTAATGTCTCATTTATTTTATTTTTATATTATTGTTAGGATTTATTTATTTTTTTTAAAAAAAATTGCCGTCTTTTTCCCGTTTTATTCCCGATATTTTTTTCTTCGCCGTATTATACCCGTTTTTTTCCTCGCCGTATTATACCCGTTACCGTTTTTTGTGACAATGGTTAGTATATATTTCTTAAGATCCATGTACAAAGTATCGATTTTCAGAAATAGAGTTGGCCATTGGCTTTTGTGTTCTCTCTCTCCTCTCTCGAGGTCTTCTCCCCTCTTGTCTCCCGCATTGCTCTAACCGAGAGCCTTGTGTCTTCTCCCCCCCTCGCGTCCTCTACCTCCACGGCGCTTCCTCCTCCGGAAAGCAAGTCCTTGAAGGCCGGCGTCTCCATTGGCACCGGGAAAGGCAGCAAGGCGAAGGCGGATCTTCCCCCCCGGCGGCGATCCCTCCTCCGACCACGTAAGTACCCCATTCCGTGCTTTTTGTAAAACTGATTTCCGGTGCCTTCTCTCTAAAACCCATGAGAGTTGAGAGGCCGAAAATCTGATTGGGAAGGTTGGAGACGAAGGACCAGTTCCTCGGCTTCAACGGGACCTCTTGACGTTTTAATCTTTTTGATGTTCTTTGTGAATCGAGAGAAGGGTGGGTGATCTCCCGGCCGTAAACTCACCCTCGGTTCTACCCTCGGCAATAAATTTGCTGGACCACTGTCTCACTTATTTTAAATGTTAATGGAATCTGCTGATTGAGTGTTAAACGTCATATTTTAACAGCTAAAAGTTCATTTTGCACTTTTGATTTATAATTGTATTGTGCCAGTTGTCTGTACTCTGTACATAGAGGACAATTTGTCCAGGTAGCACACTATTTTCTCTCTATTTATTCTTATTGTAGAACTAGGCCGAGATCTCTTCTGTACCTGTTGCCAAGGAAAATTCACAGCATTCCCTTTTCTGGGCTCTGCCTCTTATGTCGAAAAAAAAAACAGGTCATGCAATTGTGCTGTCTTACCTTTTTTAGGTCTTTAGAAGTCAAATGAATAGGTGGCAACATTCATTTGATGATAGCAGTCTCTCTTTTTTGGTTTCATATGGAAAAATTTATTCTAGACATCACCACTTTTTTATCTTATTTAGTTTTTTCTTGCTTCAACTTTTTTGTTCGAGATCAGTTAAAATTTTCATTTTTTGAAATTATGTCCAAGTACTTTGGCAACAGGAAAATTATGAGTCTGAAACAAATTATTTGGGGCTTTCCATGGTTATCAGAAAACAAACGTTGCTTATTATCTCCATTTCTCAGCTTTGTATCAGCTGATTAATATTTTTGAGATTACTATCTTGCTGAAGATGTATGCTTCTTGTTACGCCGTAATCGGTTATTATTACTTTATATTGGTTGGTAGTCATTTGGATTTCTTTTTGCTATTCAAACAAGATAAATAAGAAAAGCAAGAACCTGTTCATCCATCAGGGGTCAAATTTCTCAACTTGGGAAGACTGATGCAGGGCAGTCCCATTTGGAACCATCTGGGTTGGATGGATTGGATCCCATCTTATTTATTAGTTTCATTTGGTTTATATGACTATGGACTGTTTGTTTATTTATTTCTTTTTAGATTTCTGTTCTGGGTCCAAGATCCAATTTGTTTAGACTATCTTATTTAAGGGCTCTTTGTTCTTTTGAGGAATTGAAGGTTGATTAATTTCAAACCTTAATTTTATTTGTGAAGTTCCCTTCGTTTCTTCTTCTGTTTGTTCAATTTGTTTTCTAGTCTTCTTTGATGCACATTACTGCAGGGATTAGAGGAAGGGACTCTAATCACTTGCATCAGGACAAAAAAAAAATGTTTTTGGCCAATAATGATGCTTCCGGTTGCTGTAAATTGTTGATAATTTTTTTTTCTGATAATACTTTCCCCACTAAAAGTCTGTCTTTTTTCCTCCTTTGGAAGCTTTGTACTATAGTCGACTATACACAGTTTGCACAAGAAGCAGCTCCTTCTTAATCGTAAAATACTTGCACAAATAGATCAATAGGAATTGCCTTTACATGAATGCCATTGGTATCATCAAATAACGGGATTGATCGGCAGGAGTCTGACAGAATAATTTAAATGAAACAGAGTTTCCCAGATAATTACCCTTGCAAAGGTAGACAAGTTAAGCCATATATGAACTTTATCAGTGGAGCATGTAATTTTAGAATGCTCTGACGGGAACTCTATGTTAATCTTTTGACTGGTGTTGTTTATTAAAAGTGCTATGAAAGGAAGCATCTTGTTTTATGAATTATAATCTGATGTTCTGATTGCCTGTTTCTTGGCTGCATTTCATGATGAATGTTGATGGCAGCCATTTTAATAATTTAGGCGCTCTCTGTACTCCAATCATTGTAATCATTTTAGTGTGCTTAGGCTGTCTTTTCTCTTGCATTTTTTGTTTTCCTTGTTTAGCCTTGGCATTCTGTAGAGCATTGTTTTATTTTCCTTGCTAACGCTGGCTGGCATATACTTTTAGGTGGTATTTCTTCCTCAAATTCACACATGTACGCGTCAGGTCCGAATACTGGTGGTCCTTCAATTGGTCCACCACCTGTGATATCTAACAAAGTTCCAGCTTCTCAACCTGCCACTAACGAGGTCTACCTAGTTTGGGATGATGAGGCAATGTCAATGGTTGGTAACTTAGCTAATTTTTTCTTGATTGAATTGCTTTCTCTCTTTGGAGTTTGGAGTTAATAGGATGTACAAATGTGATATGGTCAATTCTGTCATCTGATGCATCTTTTCCTGGAATTTCCTAATTCTTGCAGGAGGAAAGAAGAATGTCCTTACCAAAGTATCAGGTGCATGATGAGACAACACAGGTAAGTTAAAACTGTCACTTTAATTCGATATAAATGGTTTCACAAGTTGCTGTTCACATCCAAGTAGGTTGGTTGCTTTCTCCTATTTCTGTCTTTCTGGCTCAATTTTGGCATATTTTGAGGAATGGCAGTTTCATCCTAGAGCCAATTATGGTGCTAGTTATCCTCCAGGTGAGAGGTGGTTCTGTGAGACTCATATATGGTAACTTTTTAAGGGCATCATCTTTTGGAAGCCTTCATTAAAGAAACATTAAAATTATGCTCTTTGAGGTTCTGAATTCTTACTTTCTCCTGCTTGATGTTTTTGTTCCTTCCATTTGAGATTGGATTTCATTTAACAGTGGGAGATACGTCCTAAAAACTGATGCATGTAAGAAGCGAACATGTTTCTATGATTTTTAGGTTCTGTAGCTACTAGCGACAGGCTACGTAAAAATGTTCAAATTGCTTATACATCTTTTCTTTCTAATATATTTCGTGAAAATTTGAGTGCCAATTTCTGTTCATTCTCCCTATGCTTCATAACAAGTGTGGAACGGGAATATGGCCTCCAGACTTTTGTCAATTCATAGCATTTCTTGTTGTCTTTTTTGGTCACACGTGCAATCAGGCTTTGCCACAGGTCAGCTTTTTCATTCAGCTTAGATGCTTCATATCTCTTGCCCAAAAAAAAAAAAAAAACCGTATATTCTGCTTAGGCTTGAGCTTGATCTGTTTGCAGTTCCATTCTAATGTCTGGCATATTAATGTGTCCTTGCAGATGAACTCCATAGATGCAGCTATTGATAAAAGGATATTGGAAAGCAAACTTGCTGGGCGAATGGCATTTGAGAATGTGAGAATGTGAGGTGTCACAGGGAAAGAATCTTTGCATATAGATCCCGTCCATGATATGCTGTCATTTTTGGAGTCATCCATTCACATAAGTAGGAGATATTGTCCAATGCTTCTTGTATACAATGACAAAGATCCATTCTTTCTAATGGTATTCTATGAATCAAACTTTGTAATGCATCGTCTTTTGCTCATTGACTTTATTCTTTTTCATTTCTTAGTTATGCTTTCTTCAGATTGAAGTTTGCTTTGACTTCTAGCTTGGGTCAGTCATGACGGCAATTAACAGCGGTGCTATCAGTAAACAACTTTCTAGAGAGGTGCTGTTTTGGTCCTCTGAAATATTCATTTGTTTCCTCTGTTCTCTTTGCTAAACCATTATTGTAGACTCTAGTTGTCCAAAAAATACTTTATATGTGAAATACATACAAAGCATATGCAGGTTTTACCTAACCTGTGAGTGAGCGAGTTGCAGAGTTTCAAATGGAAGGGTTACTGGTGTTCACTGGGCCTGCAAAGGATCTAGATCGGGGATCGTTTATGAATCTTGTTTGCTGATCCTTAAACGCCAATACCATACAGTGCTTTCGATGTCTTGGTTGATTTTTTCTTTTGCCTTTATAGATATCAAGTCGACTATCTTTTTACTTGTAATTAGGACAATTCTGTAGGTGGTGAAAGCAGATGAGCGATTTTGGTCTAGCAGTGGCTGTTTTGAAGTATGCTGTTGATATAGCACAACCAAGCGATCTACGTTAGTGGAGAACCAAATAGGGGACTTGCATACGGGCAAATTGGTTGGGCGGTCGGTTTTATTCACATGATGTACATGATCAGGTGTAACTCAGCCATGTACGCGTAAACCGTTGATGGTTTACAATAAGGTAGGCAATATAGATGACTGGATACGTGCAAGTGACCACGTATGAGTATCAAGTTATTAACTACACATGCGCAAATGATCGATAGTGCAGCCCTTGTAAAACACGTTGTCTAGCACCGAGGCTATCTTGTGCAACTCTGAACCCAGATTGTTACCATATGACGTCTTTAATGTTGAACCTCTTCTTGTTGTTACAGGTGAGCGTTTCGACTAATGGGGAACTTGGTCGTGTAGTTCTTCTGAATGTCCTGTCTTTCAGACTTGTAGCACTTGACTTGTGACTTGTTGTGATTGACCTGTGCCTACATCAAATACTTGTGTCTTGCTTTTTCATTATGCCTTAACTAGTTTGTGCCTGCACAAGCATGTAATCGCTTTCATTATGCCGACAAGGTAAAAACCCTTTGAAACCCTCATCAGCACGCTACTTAACGACCCACCGAAGTAGAAGAGTTGCCGATGTGGAGTACCTCGAACAGTCATCCAAATTGTTTGTGTTGTACTTTCGGTTGACACCGTTGGCTACCTCAACTGCCTGGGTGTGTTGCTTCTGTCATACACTGTTCTCTTGGTCACTCAACTTGCCTCCCATATAGAGAATGTGTATGTCGCATGGTTGGAAAATTTATGAATTGGACTCAAAACAGCTGAGGAGCTGGTCTGTGGGTCCCTGAGATGAGTGAAACGAGCTAAAGCATAGGCATCAGATAAAAACGATGAGTCCGATAAGCTTATATGTGGCGATTAATTTGAACCGGTTTAAAGCTTAAAACCAGGTCGCCAAGACGGTTCAAGTAGGAAAATGGTAACTTCTGGCTGAAAGTGGGATCAGACAAGGATGTGCGATCACGATCCAGTTCAGGATCCAATCATTCACACGATCCAAGACTGATTTCTTTAAAATTTGGTCTTAAGTAGGTTAAAGTCTTGATTGGTCAAGTTACGGCGATCCGAGCCAACTCACGCAATTCCCAAGTCATCTTGCCTAATTTTCCAATTAGCGAAGTAGGTCTTTCAGCGGACCATTGTCCGCAAGCAACCTCCACATTGAATGACCATGCTCATCTCCTAGCGGCTTCAGTATAAACTCACAGCTAATTGTAGATCCCCAATAGATGTCGATGAATATATATATATATATATATATATATATATATATATATATATATATATATATATATATATATATATATATATATATATATATATATATATATATATATATATATATATATATATATATATATATATATATATATATATATATATATATAATGGGATGGTTTCTCTTTCTAATGATAGATAAATGAAAGACTTCCTCATGATCCTTCTTGGTGAGAAAAAATGTGAGTGAAAGACGCCACTGAATCGAATTTGGTCCATGAATCTAAGAAATAGCGAGAATGTGCCGATGGCCCCGGTAAACCGAAGTCATCGTTTAATAGCTATTTGGCTTTCAATCTCCCCTTTATAAAAATAGAAGATAAATCACAGAAGGTTACTGTAGCATTATATGGTAAAAGTAGTTGAGCAAAATCGCGATCTAAATAAGTGTTTGAAAAGAACAGGAATTAACTTTCTGTGACATAATTTCTTTGTAACATTGCTCCATTAATTTTCTTGTGACATTGCTTCTTTGTCACATTTATTGTGACATTGATTTTTTTTTTTGTTGATTCTGTTGCGACTTATTCGCGTGCATAGACTGCAAACATGATAGTAAAATACCTTCTAACGAAGTGAAATTCAAGCGAGCTAATGTAACAATGCATGCTATTTAATGTAAATAGCCATCTTGAGTAACACATGTATCTGTATAGAGAATATTGATATGTAGTCACATACTATACACTATGATAGTGTAGTATGTATGATATTTTGTTATAGAACACTCTATGACAATAATATACAATAATACCTTAGTACATTGTTCTATGATGATACTGCAAATTATTATTAAGATCACTTGCATGGCACGATTTTATTGAGTGATCTACGTACCAAAAAAACTCAAGGGAAACATATGCACTATTTGTCGAACTTCTACCATCATAAAGAATACGGAAAGATTTTGTCCAGATTCTATCTAAGGCCGTTGTAATACCACATAGAAAGAAATCAGCAATAGAAGGTAAATCGACTTGCAATGGATTGCATACAGAACTAAAACATGCTATAGAGAAGGCAAAGGTGAGAACGTGGATGACGACTGAGGCGGCAACGTGGGTAGCCCGTCCACTCCTATGTTCGTTTTGTGTTTACATTTATAGGGCACATATAAATCGGTTTTCCGGTCGTGAATTTGTTGTCTATCTATTCTACTAGGTGACTTACATTCTATTGTTTTCAATGGGAGAATGAGGCTGCGAAGTTATGAACAGTTGAGAAAAAGAATATGACAAATTGGAGATGAGCTCAGACAGAGAGCATGGCGATCACTAACTTCACACATATGAAGACAAGCTCCTTACTTCGTGATGATGCATGAAATGGATCATATTTTCATTATCATTTTTCATGCATGCATCCATGTTTTAATAGTTAAAATCCATGCTTACGTTGCTTTTATTGATATGAATTTATGTTTGAAATTTCGTGTAAAACAGTGCTAAAATGGAGGAGATATCACGATTCTTGTATTATGGAGCAATTCTATGGGAGATCTGGTCCAAATCCAAATCCAAAGAGCTGGAGTGGAGCAAATATTGGATCCAAACATTAAATCCAAGCCCAAAGATCTAATTCAAATGAAAACAATGAGAAAACTTCAGAAACACCCTCTTAAATGATGGTAGGCATCTTTATGAGGAATTTGCACAAATTTCGATGGTCTAATATAGAAAATTATGCAACATTCCAATATGAAGAAAACGTACGTTGGGCTGTCTTTGGCTTTCAGAAAAAGGAACCTTCTTCTCCTTCATCCTCTCCAAGTGCACCTTTGCTAGGGTTCTTTGGGTTGCATGTCCAATCATACCCGGTTCTTGCAGTCAGATCTATCCATCCTTCTCCTCTGTTTCCCATCCAACCTTGTGTTGTTTCTTCATCTTATGTTGTTGTTATAGTTAATAAATTTTCACTTGACTGTGGGGCAGTGACTTAGGTCTCGTGGAGCTGCTCCATATAACTGAACTCAGGTCTGGCTATGTTTCAACATTGAATTAAAGTTTCAAATAATTCACCCGATGGAGACCCCACGTATCACCAGCCCTGAGGGAAAATGAAGACTCCTAGGCAACGAGGGTTCTTGAAGCCTTTCGAGTGTGGCAAGCAAGGGTTCTTGCAAACTGGCTCTTCATCTCTTCCTTCTTCTTTTTTTTTTTCTACCGTCCTCTTCTTCAACTCATGTTGGAATTAGCAAAGATAACAACAAAGGTGTAGACGTGTCGATTTTTTCTTTTGTCAAAGCTGAAAACCAGTGTTGATCATGTCTTCTTCGTCTATATTCATCGAAGCTCTGATCCAGTAAGTGCTCTTTTTCTTATCCTTTCTTCTAGGCAGTCTATGGTCGGTCTAGAGTAATCTTGTTGTTTCTTTTCTAGTTCCTTTTTTTTTTTTGTGAGATTTAACCCTAGATATAATCTATCTAACCCTTGCTAAGCCCACTGGCTACCTAAACTTAGACCTGGCATCAAGTCCACTACAATAAGCCTAGCTCTAATCCACGTTCGAACTAGGTCAAAACCCTGACCAAGTTGACTTCACCTTGGACGACCCTCTTGAGCTCATAACCCTAGCTAAGTTTGTTAAATCAAATCGCGAATCAGATAGGTTCAACCTCGTAAACTTAGGTCAAAACCAGATTAGACTTGGTGAATGGATAGCAGATATTTGAATTTGGATTTGAATCCGATTACATTTTGGATGTCACTTTGGATATTGAATTTGGAGCTTTAGATCTAGATTACAAAAAAATTGGATCATGATTCATGATTTCAAAGTTGATGGAATTGAATATAAATTTGGACATTTATTTCAATATGAATTTTGGATCTTGAATCAAGTTATTTGAATCATGATTTCAGTTCTTATAGGACTTTAGGATTTGGATTAAAATCTAGACTCTAGTCGACCCCTAGATCCAAGACCCTAATTTCAAACCTTCTGTATTTGAATCTCTAAATTAGATCATAAAATGTAAATTTGGATCTCATATGAATTAAGTCTTGAACTCTGATTTGGATTACAATGATTTGAATTTAAGATCCTAGATCTCTTTAAGTCTATGTCCCCAAAACCTTAGAAACCATATCCCAACTATGTGGGGACCTAGTTTGCGTGCATCATAGAGGTATAGGATTCATTGCATAGATCGATAATGATACAAATAGTAAACCAAATCCCTAGATCTAAATTTCCCAGTTCATGAACCCTAGTTTCTGATGATCTGCCCAAATTTTCAAATTTCAATTTTTTTTCCAAATTAGGGCACATTTTCTTTCTTGGATCTGGATGACAATCATGACTCATGATTTGAACCCTTAGTCTAGTCCTTGAATTGATTAACCAATAGGTTGGGTTCTTTATCTTTTGGATTCCTGCAAGAGATAAAAGAGGTGAACACAAGTTTATAACATTTCTCATGTGATTTGTCTATATGTAAGATTGCAAAATTTTGCATGTAAATAGCTGCCCCATTACAGGCACTAACTTCAATATCTACTAAAAATCATATACTGAAGACCTCTACTGAAAACCCTAAAATGGCAGACACTAACCCAAGGAGACCTCCTGTTAAGGACTTGGATCATAACGATTCCTGATCTCATGAACTTGGATCATAATTAGATCACAACGACATTGGGTCTCAGAATTTGAATTGTGATACCACTAGAACTTAGAAAACCCATGTTTTGGATCTTATAAAATTGATCTTCTAAATTCTAGATTATCTTTGAACTATATTATTGGATTTCTGTCTAGATTTTCTTCGGATCATGGCGATGGCCCTTTTGGACTCATGTATGATTAGCAACTAATATGGCTATTGTAGAATCTCTTTTTGATCGGATGTCACCATCTTTATCAAGTTCAGAGGCGAGGTGTCCAAAGTGCTTCATCTTTATTAGGAGCTAAAGATCATAGGACAAGATTTTTATGACCTGTGGCTGTGAGAAAGACAAAAGAAGAGAGAAACTGTAATTTAAAAATCAATATGAGGAAAAAAAAAAACAAGATGAATTTTTTTTTGCAATGTTGGTGAGCCTTATGGCAGCCACCAAAACATAAAACATTCTTACAATGGAATACCATGGATGGTAGATCTAGTCATCCTCAACTTTCTTTCTAAAGGGATCTTTTGCAGCCTTTGACAAAGTAGGTGACAACCCATGATTTCCATCAGTAACATCATTAATACTCATTTTAATAAATGATTGGTGGTGATTAAGGGTGTCTTTCAAGAAAGTGATTTTATAGGTTGCATGATCTGTTCACAAGTGTGGTGGAAATCACATTATTGAATCAAACAATTTCACAACAAAATTTCATGAAGGTACACATCAACGTGATAAAGCCGCTAGAATGTCGAAAGTATGGAAGAGCAGATACCGTAATTGCCAATCACGTCACCATATACTTCCACCGATGCATGTTCCTAGTATGGACTTGGATTATTTGTTTGCCATGTAAAATATCTAAGATTCCCAATTGCTTATGAGTGAACAAGAAAACCCGTGGATGCAATTGAACCTCAGTCATCCCCACTTCGGATAGCATGATTTTACCATTTAAAATCCATAACTTCCATCAATTAGGAGCAAAAAAATATCAACAAACTTCACAATATCAACACAATTTTTTGGATGTCCAAGGGTAGGGTTTGTAGTGTCTTTGTTAATGCACAATAACAAAGGGTATGGGTAATCTTGCTTCAAACTGGAAGTATGCACCACTTGCTGTCTATCGAATTGGATTTATGCAGTTGCACCTCAAGAAATGAAGGCAGAGAAAATAAGATTAATTTGCAGCCAGAATTTGTATCATATAAAATTCTTATTCATTTTTGGAAGCTTCCATGCGTTAGCCAATGTCTTAGCATACTTTAACTGGCCACTTCAATGAAGAAAGAAAAACTAGTTTACAAAATCTTCCGGCCAATAGTGTCAGTTTCCGAGCCATAAGTTAGCCTTATTATGCAAAGTCACCTACTCTAAGTATTGCAATCGAACAATTGGTGGCCTGACAGTGGGAAGCCAAGCCAAATCCACAGAAGGTGCATTTTGCTCAAAACTTTCAACCATCATAAAGCAACAATAAAACCGGAGGCGACTTACCAGAATAAGCAGCGACAAAGGAGCAAGCGGCAACATGGCAGAAGGAGCGATCGAAAAGTGGGAATCTAACAAAAGAATCTCCACTTTAAAGCCCAAGAACCTAATTTAAGACACGAAATGAAGGGATTCAGGAGAAGAATGGATTGAGAGAGGAGGAAAGCCTAATCTGATGCTTTGCTTCTTATCTCAGGGAAATAGTGTCAAAAGGGAATTGAATTTCAAGCATTATTGCAATAGAGTTAAAGGGGATGCTTGCACAGGCCCTCCGAAGTGGATGTTGTTGTCTTGGACGACGAGACCGGCCTGTCTAGGGGTCGAGAGGGCCGTCGCCAGATCGTGTTGCGAGGGAGACGGGTTGTGCCTCGTAAAGGGAGTGACGGCTGGTCTAGGAGGACGCTCCAGTCAGTTTGGGTCGACAACAATCCACCCCGAAGGAGTGGGAGAGGGCCGTCGAGGGGGTGGGGGTAGAGAGAACGAGAGAGGAGAAGCGAGAGCGATAACGGGGAGCGAAGCCCGTCTACAGTGACAAAGGGAAAGCAAAGGGGAGAGAGGTCTCGGAAGTGGGGGCGAGAGGGAGAGACTGCCCAAGAGCGAGCGAGGGTTTCGAATGCGTTCCATGGCTCGCCTTTCCCTGGTGGACCACTGAGCACTGCGGAATGGCTGGGGCTTTTCTATCCCGCCGATTCCGCTTGTTACGTGTCCGACGTTTGCATTGGCTTCATGTAAATGGAACATGACGGCTGTTCCACTCCGTAGTGTTCCAATGGATTCAAACGATTACGGGATGTGGAACCAGTGCTTCCTCTACTTATGAGAAGCTTGTTCCCCTTGAGCCACCTGCGGCAGTGGGCATCTTCTCCATCTTCAGCTGCAAGTTGAGGTTTGAGTTTAACATCCTATAACTCTACTGACTTGCTTTAATTCCCGTCAAAAGGCAAAATTAACAGTATGGAGTTCAGGTTTGGCAAGTGGACTTTCTGACTGTTTTTATTTCCCATGATCCTTCAATTATTCACATTGCCATATCAGTCAGTTTCAGCTTTAGAATCAGGGTCCATCTGTCTATTTTGACCTTCTAAGTTTTAAGTGTCAAGAAAAGCAATTTAGAATCATTCAAACTTCAAAAAATCATGAAAACCTTATTCAGCCTGATACGTACAATATCTGATATTAACAATCAGCGATGCAAGGGGCGATGGCAAGACCGACTGTGCAAATTTAGACCTTCTAGGGGAGGAATGAACCTGTCACGGGCCGACAACTCCGGACCGTGCGGCGCAACAAACTCTCGCAAAAGGCTGTACAGACTCTAGACACAGGAGAACAGAACCGGCTAAATATAATAATTAAGCTATGTACAACATCCCAATCCATTTATACAAGGTCCAATTCCAAAGATAATGAAAAGATAATACATGAGAATCGCCAAAATTCATTTTTATGCTTTAGACCATATCCTGAAGAAATTTGAGGAGAGCCAGACCAGCAGCCCAGACGTCATCTTCTATTACAAATTCTACAGGAGAATGGCTTATCCCACCTCTACAGCGAACAAACAACATACCAACCTGCATCATCACCAAGACCCAATTAGCAAAACTAAAGCGAATTTCAATTCAGATTGTGGAGTTAGAAATAAACCTTTGTTAAGCGGGACATGGCAATTGCATCATGCCCTGCTCCACTAACAAGAAGCGGCACGTCATTCACTTGGACAACACCCATACTCTTCATAGCGGATTGCACAGCGTACTTGAGCTTTGAGTTCAGTTCAGGATCACAATGCACAGCTTCGGCATCGTGCTACAATGACAAAATATAGTTAGAGGTAGATTTAGCATTAATTAGGAGAGAGATATATAGTGTACATACCTTGCGTTCAAGAGAGCAAGAAACATGGCGCCGTTCACATGTTTTCTGCAGCCTCTCGCCTAGTTCGTGAATTATAGCTTCACGTTCAGTGTCGTCAACAGCACGTATATCCACACTAAAGGTTACCTGTGACCAATATAAACCAGTTGTAGCAATCGTTGAAACTGCTAGGAGGCTAAAAATAGGGAGAAAAAAAAAAGTTGGAAAAAGAAAGGATGCAACGTCATATGTGGATAAGAAACTTTAGATTACAGTATTAGATCCATATCACCCTCTAAAATGCCGTATTCACATAAGATGCAACATTATAACTATTTACATGGGTAAGGTGAGAAGTACATTATGTTTATTCCATTGATCAGACTTCAGAGACCACTTTCAAGTTGGGAATCTAAATCACTCTGTATGGCAGTCAAACTCATCTTCTCAACTTTGAAAACTCCTCCACTTATTTCTAGCCTATGTTTTATGGAGGGAAAAGCATCCAAAATTTGTTTTTTACTCCTCTCCATTAAGGCCAAGTATTTTACTTGCAGTTGCAGTAATCTAGACCTGCACTATTAAGTCAACGAAACTTCTGCAGGAAGCGCTACTAACAACCTTGAAACCTCTTCCAGAAAAATGCTTTATGCTCCCTTGATAGAAAGATCATTCAAAGGTTACCAATGATGCGATCTCAAAACTGAGGAATGAAGCAAAGCACATTATCAATAATATGAAGGAAAATATCTCATGGAGCACTTTAATACAGAACAACTTCTGCAGTTTTTAATATGCAATATTTCAATTCATTGACACAAAATGAATTAACGAATAGAGTTGCAAAATTGTCAAAAGATATGAGGAAGAAAAATGTAACTCAAAAGGAAAAGCATCCAAGTAATGAATTGAAATATGGAATTAGTGGATTAAAATAAAGATCCGCCTGACTTCAGTGCATTAGGAATAAGTGGAATGCGATACAAGAACAACATATGACAACAAATAAAATTCTAATTAGATATAGCAGCAACAAGCATCCTGAGAAAGCTCAAATTATCTTCCAGAAACAAAGATATACCTGACCAGGGATGACATTGCTTGAACTGGGCCAGGATGAGATTTGTCCAACAGTACAGACGAGCATACCAGTTGTAGCTTCATTTGCAGAAGGATGGTATTGTCTACCTCTGGCAATATAACTTTGTGGATGTTTGCAGAGGTCTTCCACTAATAAAATAAGTTCTGCAGCAGCCGCCATTGGGTCTTGCCTCATAAACATTGGAACTGTACCAGCATGCCCTTGTACACCTTTCACAGTAACCTGTAAAGTCATGTGGATTGAGCTATTAACAAATTTGTCAATCTAGGTCTCTTTGTTTTCTCATATCATCGCGAGCTAATGTTTAGGTACCGTTTGGCAGATTATTTTATCTCATCCTTGAGAAATTTGGGAATTAAAAAAATAAAAATATAGAAATCTAATAAAAAAAAGTATGAAATTAAGAAATTTATACTAATCATCTTACACGTATATTATAAAGACTAAAAATAGCTTTTAGTACTTCAAAATACACAGAAAATATGGAGAGATACATTAAAGAGGTTTTTCTATAATAAAAAGGGGGAAATATCACGATATATGTGTAGTATCATGATAAATATTTCATGACAAAAAATTTTCAAAATATTGCAAGATTTTCTATTTAAAATACCTTACGCTGTTTTGGCGAATAAAAATATGATATTTCAAAATATTGCCCACATTTGTGAGAATGATAATTCTTAATACTTGAACGAGTAGTTGCACTTGTATTAAGAATAACAAATTAGCAAATTATTGAGCTGACCCTTAAACGTGTTTGACCAGCAATTCCTTGAACAACACCTAGAGGAAGACCGAGTGATTCCAGTACTGGGCCTTGTTCAATGTGAACCTATAGAAGTAGAAAGATGAACAAAACAAACATCAAACATATTATTTCAGATAAATGCAATAATATAAATTAATCATAATGATAGTGCTGACCTCAACATAACCCCCAACTGACTGAGGATCATACTTGAGCTGAAGCAAGCTTTCTACAGAACCTTCAAACTGAGCTTCCTTTAGTGCATCTTGGACTGTTCTACCACTGATACGGAAAAGCATATTAGTTTGTGGTGGAGTAATAAAACGAGAACGGGGAAATACTGGATACTAGGACAACCTCTTATCAGACACTTCCAGAATTTCTGGTGGAAGTGAGCCAGATATTGCGGCACTTCCTAGAAACGTGGACTGGAACCTAACACCTTCCTCATCACAAAATGCAATGATCTGCACATCAAATAAAAAACGTTTGCTATCATGCATGCTGATATCATAAATTTGGAGATACACATTCACATATACATGTGTGAGCACTAGGTGTGCCGCTAGGTTGTCTGAGATTACAGAAGTCATATAGAGAGCTCAATGTGCTCGCCTTTCTCTCAGGTAATTCATCTAACTTCAGAAGCTAATCAGGTGTCAGCTATAAATTATATACCACAATTAACATACAACAGATCATATATATTTCAGTTTCCAATGTCAAATTTAGCACAGTTCTATGAACTAGTACCGTCACTCCTGTCTTTCACGTAGGGACGTAAACAAGAACATGACTTCAAAAAAGCATATAAGAGTGCATTAGGTTTTGAAGGGGATAAGAGAATTAGGGGAGGAACTAGATCTAGCTCTTCTTCTTTCATACTGGCACAGATAGGAACTGTTGAGAACTTGAGAAAACATTGATTTCCCTAAAGATACTAATTTAAGAAAGAGGATTGGAGAACTCCAAACTGCCACCTGCCATTCTTTATAAAGCCCCAAAGCAAAAGACATCCTAAAAAAGTGAATATGTTTAGTTGATAGAAATGGTTAAGGCTCACCTACGTGGTGGATTGTCTATTTACGTCCATAGCGAATAAAAGTAACAAATAACCATACTGACCTCTATCCGCCTTCGAAGTTCTGACAGCCTTCCACTGGCCTTCAGAGCCTTCAATGCAGATATTGCGCATATTATACCTAACGAACCATCATATTTTCCAGCATCAATCACTGTATCCTGCATTAGGGGGAAAAGAATTACATTCAATTGACTGAAATATAAAATGAAGAGAATAATACAAAGTAACATCTATGAAATGCAAACAAAAATTATAAAATATGAAAAACCAGTACCAAGTGAGAACCAATAATTAGAGTTGGTGCAGTTATATTATTTCCTTCAGTCCGTCCATGTAGATTTCCAATCTGGTCAATCCAACTGAAAATAATATGTTTAGATTTTGAACAAGAAAATATTACTCAGCAAGAGAGACATGGTGGGAAGAACTAACGTTGTTAATCCTGCATCCTGCATCCAGTCACGAACTAAATCCAAAGCCCTGAAAGAGGCTGGACTCAGGAATGTCCTCTCAAGATAACCATTGCCATCAGTTACCTATTCAGATTAGAGGGCAAAAAAATAAAGTGGTTTTGAATGTGGTATACAATCAGCACTATCCCCACTAGAAAATTACTCCACAAAAAGTGGTTTTGAATGTGGGATAATTGGAAACATGATAAATCATGGTTGATTATCAAAGGTCACATGTGATCATGCCCAAACCATCTGGTACATCCCAATGTGAAGCTTGAGAATCAATAAAAACAAAGAGAGAGAAAAATGGTGCTCTTCCACAGAGAACTTAACAGAACATTTTTAATAGATGAACTAAGATAGAGATGTAGTGACATTCTACAAACAAAAGCATGCTTGCATGAAGCAGATAGGACAAGAAAACAGGACAAGCAAGCACAACAGCTAGTTTCTCATGCTACATAAGTGACTTTGATCAATTATTTTTCTATTTGGTACCCTCATACAAATCCTTGTCCAGCACCAGAACCAAGTTCTGCACTATATTTATGCACTTTTTTCCACATGGACTACCTTTAGGATCTCATCAAAGAATTCAGAAAGCTTTTCTGGTGCTCCTTTAGTCTATCTAATTCATTCAATATTTCAAGAGCTACATCATATGGGTGTGGGTGGAAGTTTGGATGGTAGTGCTGATTAATTCAAAAAAGCTTGAGATAACTGTCATATATACATATGGAGTTAATAGAACATGAAGACTAAGAAATATGAGTCATAATGGTTATCATAAGCCACTCAATCAATTTGTTAAAACAGTTCAAAAGTTTTCATGCAAAAATTATTTTTTTAAAGTCAAGGTGCTGCTGCGAGTCCACTTTCTGAAATAAACTTTTTTGGTTTTAACAGTCTAGTGTTTATCAGTCACTTTGATCTGATGGCTTACAGTGGTCCTCATAGTTTTCATATTCCAGGATATACATAGAGAGGGAGAGAGAGAGAAAGATTAACACTGCAAATGGTCCAATCCAAAACCACCGTACAAAAATGAGGAAGAGAGGGAAAGAAAGTATGTATCACATCAGAATTACCATTAACAATCACATAAACAGTAACAATTGCTAATTTAGTTTCAGTATCTACTAATAAATAAAATAACATCCTTGTTCTCATTTCACAACAGCAACAAATTGACAAGCAATAACAACAAACAGGTCAATAACAACTAATGCAAATATCATGCTTATAAGCTAACAAAATATACCAAAATGGTCTAAATGAGGAATTCTGGACAAGATTGAACTAGGCTTAACTTAACCAAGTGCCCAACTATATATGAAAATAAGAATGAGTTTCTTCATCATGTCCGGCATGAGTTTCTTCACCATGTCTGACACCCAGGCCAGCCATGTCAACATGGGATTCCTGTTAGAAATTAAGGATTAGACTGCATGTAAGTATACATATATATATTTCATATGTACTGTCATACATTTCGTTTTATGTATGATTTGTATATATAAATATATATATGTATGCATAGGTGTTTATGTAGTTTATTTTATTTTTATGTACCCTTTTTTATTTCTTTTTCTCTTTTTACCTTTTTTTATTGTAAAAGGGGAACTAGCTGTTGGACCAGCTTCCAACAACTAGATTTCTAGCCGTTGGAGCTGGCCCAACAGCCAACTCCTCGATTCTTTCCTCCTATATTTGCTCTATAAATAAGGGGACTGCTGTCCCTTGTTTTGGTTAAGGCTTTTAGGCTTCTCGTGTATTCTTCTCTTGAGATTAATATATTTGGTGTCTTCTCCTCAAGTTTGAGGTTTGACTTTGTATTACCTATTGAAGTTGTTGGGATCTTCAAGAGTGTATCTCTTGAAGCATTTGCATTCTCAAGATCGGGCCTGATTTACAATTCCAACTAACAAAGGAGCACTTATGTGATATAGATCACAACTGTTGCTTAAGGTGTAATGTTGCAAACCAAAGCATAGGCATGTTCAACAAGTCAAGGACTCAAAACATAAGGAAATCCTTGATGGATTCCAAGGATGTTCCTCAAACCGATGAAGTAATATATTAAGCGTTCCAGATGAGATAGAAGGCCCGTGTCAATTATGATAAAAATAGAACAACAAAAAAATAAAAAAGGAGGTGAACTACAAAGTTGTTTGTAAAGACATTTGTTCTCTCTGTTCCTCTGTCAAAAGTGCAAAAGACATTAGCAATTGCTGGAAAAAGGGCTATAAGGCTTCCAACAGAATTTTTTCACTTCGACATGAAACTTATCTCGAGCCATTAACAGATGATAAAAGCTTCTGTGCATTTAATGGTAGATGAGAAATGACATAACATTGATTTGTTAAAGATCGAAACCACTACCACTGTCAGGTGATAACGAGACATTTTAAAGGCTTTGATGGACTATTACTTATCCTTTTGTTCAATGTTGGCCTCCACTGAAGCCTGATTTAGAGCTTCTCTCATGTGGCAAGCATGATCCCTTACTGGTGTTACCTATGAATTCTAAGATTTTTAACCATGCTTCTTGAAAAGAGAACAAAAAAGAACCTAATAAGTTTTGAATCTTTGGGGCCAGCTGAGTGAACCCTAAGCAAATATCCTCCAACCTTGGAGAGCTCACACTCTTGCAAAGTATATATTTGCTCTGCCATAAACTAGTTCGCTTGCTAACTTATGCTAGATCACCTAATTGAAGTTGAAAGGCAGCTTGAAAAATGACTTCATATTCATTGTCAGTGTTATCACAAGTACAGTATTACACTAGAGACAAACTCAACTACCGAGCTTCAGTATTGCAGTTAGCAGATCCCATCAGTCAAGGAGAAGACGAATTCTCCACAATCTAAAGGAACAATGAAACTAAACAGTCTGCAGTTAGACAAGATAAATCCTTTTCGTATTCTTTCCATCCTATCATACTCATAGTGAAAGAAGCTTCAAATGTGACTTGGATGTCATTAATCAAAGTCATGGGTCCATGTCAGAAAGGAAAACAAAATCCATAGACAGGGAGAATAAGTGTGAGCTCCTTTGATTTCCAACTCCCAAACGCAGCTTCAGATTGGAGAACCAATAAATCAATATGCAGTTCATACTCAACAGTTCTTACCGGTTTCATTCCTATTACTCGAGCAATCTTGTTGATATAGAGACTGAAGTAGAAAAACATTTTACCTCTCCTAGCTGCTGCAGCCTATGAACTGATTCTTCTCTCAGAATTTCAGTGATTAGCTCCTCTCCATCCACTTCATTGCTTTGCACTACAATGGTAGATAAACATTGGTTTTTATTGTCATAAGTCCATAGATTTACAAAACATAAACAAAGACCTAAAACCACCAGCACATCATGGAAGGATATTTCAGTATGAAAATTTATATAAGTTGGCACTAATTATAAAGGACTCTAGAAAATCAACGACGTTGAAGTTAAAAACAGGAAGCAGGAACTATCTAAACACCACTTTCAAGCTCATTTGTAGTAAGAAATAATTATAAAGTGGTAATGAGGAATAAGAATAAATGATTTGTGCTGCATAGAAAGCTAATCTACATTTACTCGAGCACCTCAACAGAGCCAACCAAACTTGAAATTCAACTGCAAAGTTCCAGTAAGATTAATTCAACTAAATTTGCATACATCAAGCACATAAATAGCAATCTCAGATCATCATTGTTTAGCTGCTTTAGCATATTTTGACACTAAAAAAGAAAAAAACACTTTTACAAATTAACTCCCTAAACGTAAGAATCTTGGGAGCTTGATACTTCATCGAAACCTGCACTTCTCAATATGGATCCAGTGCTTATCAGAATGTACAGATTTCCTCAGGAGATTGTGTGGTAAAAGATAAAACTTAACTGAGGTTGGTTGGTAGATTGTCAATATGCAGAGGCCTTATATACATTCCCAAGTTACTCAAAGCTACAATGAAAAACATAGCACTCATGCACACTATGTAACCATCAGCCCTTTGTTTCGGAGGAAGAATACTTCAATCATCAATGTACCAAACACTACGAAGAAAAATAGCTTTTATATCAAATAATAAATTTAAACTGCAAGAATCTTCTGAAGCATAGCTTGTTTCCTGCTACTACGGCTGTTTCAAAAAGTAATGACCCCAAAAAAGTGAGATCACTGATGCCATGATCTTAATTGGCTTTTTAAAAATTTGTAGTTTTTTAACTATGTTTTACAGGTTTCTGCATATTTACAAGCTTATGCTGTAGATAGTCTTTGGATATTTTCCTCGACAAAAAGCTTAGACCTTCAGAATTTTCTCGCAAAAAGCATATATGACACCAAAGAAGCAATAACAAACATATCTAGGGCGTAACAGGCCAAGTAACGTCCCAGATCCAGATGTTCTCCTGCACTATATACAAAAGAGATGCTGCCCACGCACGTTGCAGCAGAAAAGGACAGAAATTTAGTTCCTGAGAACCTGAACTTAGTAATAGCAGAGTTCCCTTCTTTAACCAGCGTCTTTGATAAGAATCCATTGGTCCTTAGATTTTTCTAAACCTCCACCCCCGCTGATTGATCGATGTGAGCTTCAGTCTTCTTCTCAATAGGCTAATCAAGACATTTTTCTCCGAAAGCTAGTATTAATAGATAATGAAGCCAAATCTACAACCATAGTTTTGCTAATAGAGAATACACTATTCCCATACCCGTTGGAGTTTAAAAGCAAACCGTTTTCAAGTTTGTAATCCTGTTTCAATTAATATATAAGTCGAACTTGAGTTTTCTTTCTCTGTATCTGTTTTTTTTCTTCTTCTTCTTTTCTTTTCCCTGTCTTGCCTCCGCTCAACTCAAGGTGATCCCACAACACCTTACTGTGATATCAATTTTCCAATCGTTAAACAAAGTTCCCATTCTTTTTTCCCCCTCCCCAAACAAAAGAAAAATCTGCATGATCCACTTGAAAGCAAAGCAAGACCTCCAAAGTTTTTCTGATTCACCAAAAAAGAAGTTTAGGCGTCCTCAACCTTCCGTTATACCAAAGAAAAAACAGAGAGGACGCTACATCTGCAGGATTCAAGAAATATGCAACTTTCTTAAACATAACAGATCTTACGTAATGAGAACAGCGTATAATGAAATGAAGGCACGTAACACAAGAATTACAAACCCAGTTACTGTTATCATCGTTATTACCCTGAAGAGGGAGAGCCAGGAAAGCGCCTCCGACCAAGGAGAGAACAACAACCAACCATGGAAGAGTAAAGCCCGACGGCAGAATCTTCCGCTGGGAGGAATGTACAGACGTTCTACGAGGGAGAGGAGCAGCCATCTCTCTCTCGCTCTCTCTCTGCTTCTAGGCGGTTCTCTGCTAGGCTGCGTGGCTCTGAACGTTGAGTTGGTGTTGAGTGGCATAGGAAGAATGCTCGTGAGACAGTGACCCTTTGGCGATCCTGAATCTTTGGAATCTCTCGGCCATTGATGAGAGGAATCCCGGACCCCCACGGCTCCACAAATGAACGTTATGACGTCATTCATAACGTGAACGATTTGGAACCTATTCGAAAAGTTTGGCGTAGTGGCGTGAATTCGTTCATGGAGAAAAACCAACGGCACCACGCAAGGTTGCCAGGAAAAAAAACCAAAACCAGAAAAAATCCATTCACTTCTCAATTCATTCGACACTGCATTCCTCAATCACTTGCCTTTTAGCAACCACTATGCATGGGTGGAGCAAGTTTCGAACATTTAAAATTTATCTATTAAAATTTTAAAAATTTTAATTTGGCCCAATATAAAATTTTTGAAAAAATAGGGATGAGGTCCTATTAAAAATTTTCAAATTTTTTTTATTTAATGGTTATAGCTCGGGCCCCTAAAGGTGAAATCCAGACTCCACCTCTGCCACCATGTGATTGCATTTTGACATCAAAATTCAAGTCCGTGAAGTTTTCTAAAACAACCTGAGATGAAGTATTCGACGAACGCAATACTGTTTGAAGCCAAAGAGCCTTCAGCAGGGAATTGTAAAACAAAAAGAATATCTCCACTAAAAGAAGTTCAACCTTTTTAGAGAAAATTTATGGGAAAAGCTTTCTAAACTGGAAAAAAAATTGTCCCCGCGATCCGTTCCATTCTATTTAACATTGATTTCTAGATTTATCTTTTCAAAAGCAATTCCCATCCACATTAATACTTCATTGGAAAATTTACTCCCATTGCAAGCTTTTGCGGCAAGCATCTTTTATGGTTTCAAGAAAGAAACTTGGATATATAAAGTTAAAAAGATTCTACGTGGAAAGCACATTTGTCCAGGAACATTTGTGTACTAAAACAAGAAACCAGCTCAGCACAATGCACTTGCATAAATAAATTATGTAATACAGTGCGAAAGACAAATTTCTAAGCCGTTATGTTATTTTTAAAATTCTAACCGAGCCCCATATAGTTTTCATGGATCAATCCTTGAATTAATCCCACTCATAATGATATCGGACCTAGGGACCGATTTGGGTTGGATATCTATTCAAACCATCGCAGAAAAGTAAAATTAACATCTGATTAAGAAATCTGATTGGAATCAGATTTAAGAAATGACATGCAATCAGAGTCAGATTCGTATTCTAATATACATAAATATCTAATCACATTCGTTTTCATATTCAGATCAGATTTGGTTTAAAATAAATATCCTTTATCCAATGCGCTTACAATTTGAAAGTCGATCGGATTCAGTTCAAAACTTGGATTTGGATCGGATTCCCTGATAAGTTCCAGATTGCATTCACTTACAAGTTGCGAAAACCATCATCTTTCAATCTGACCAAACTAATGCAGGTGCCGGTTTAAGCAATTCAATGAGTAAATCATTGTCTAGTCAACCTAAAAATCAACATAAAAATCAATTATTAGAATGTATTACACAAGGGAATATGCAATTATAATGTGCTTTATCCTCCTCGGTCCGATTGTACTCGTCCTTTAGGTTTTACACTTCACCTCAAGGGGCACATCGTACCTGGTTCAGTTAGAAGCATAGGAGAAGACATGTCTCTAGTTCGATATCTGTTGTACTTTGTCTCATCGTCTTAAGATAGTGGGGTATACTTAAGTTGTAGGTTGCACCACTCCATAGCTGATGCTGGTGCAGCCCCAGACCTTAAAAGAATGAGAGAGTAAGTGATCTTTGAAGGATCAACATAAGGTAATTAATTCTTCCAGAGCGTTCAGACAAAGAGATACGGGATTATACCGCACACCTAATCTTCCTCCGACCGATTCTGACCATATTTTGGCTTCAGAAAAATGCACGCGGCCGTGTTTCTTGAGTGTGTCGTGTTTCAACTCCACCAACTACTCCACTTGCATAACTGGCCCCTACTAGTGGGGAAGCCCCATATAGGCTGCCCTTGTATATATATATATATATATATAAATGAGTGCCTCTTAAGAGTTTTGTTTAGGCTTCCCACCCAACCACCAGCACAATGCATGGATTCTTGTCACAGCGCAAGATTCCCAATCCGTCGTTTTCGTTCTTTGTGGAACTCTTCTATGGGTCCACACCATTTCTCACGATGCAAGATTCCGAATCCGTCGCTTTCCTTGTATGTGGAACTCTTCTATGGGTCCTTTCTCGGTTTTGGACAAGGACAAACCTTCTTTGAGGACTAGAGGACATGTCTAGGCAATAATGCTGGCCCCTCCCCCTCTCTAATCTCGAAGAAATCAGAACCGCTAGTGAAAATTATGTCTAGTTTTCGTGCTTTATTAAGAGCCTTCCCTGTATGAAATTGTTGCTTCTGCCGCTGGTCAAATTCAATCGCATCGAAATCACAGGTACGTGATCAATGGCTGTCATGGTGGAATGTTTCGTGTCATGGACATCACGGGCCCATTTGAAAGCACAATTTGCCATTTCATATTTGTGGTGATATTTGAAAGATTTGAATAACCAAAAGTACCACCAAATTGGGATGCAAAATCTGTTCCAAAGAAAAGCAAATTTTCACCATCAACAGACGTTTGGTTATTGTGGACAACACTGTTCTTTAGGTCACGTCCACTTCATGTAGTGTTTGTTTTCACGTTCAATCGTCTTTTCTGTTTGTGTTTTTGCATTCTATTTTGTCTGTTCTATCTGCCATGTGTCTAGCTTCTGTCAGTCCACTCTATTGTTCTAGTCGGTGTTTGCTGTGGCTAGTTCACTCTATTTTTATTTATTTCTATTCTATTTATTGTGTCAATAGTTTGATAACAAAAATATTTTGTTTTGTACAAATCCTACCAACTAATACCCAAAGTAACCATTAAATTGAATATATATATATATATATATATATATATATATATATATATATATATATATATATAGTCGATTTAACTCAACACAAAAAACTCTCAGGTTTCTATAAAAGTTCTGGTGGGCATCCATAATCTTTTTAAATGTGTTTAATTGATGTATTCTTTGTGTCATGAACAACACTACAATTTTATGGTGGTTTGACACTCATGTTGTTTACATTCTGCACTAATGACTATCAATTACTTGTCGAGATTTTGTTTTACTTCTGTTTTACTTGTTTTATCTGTCATTGTGTCTTGCTGATGATCATATTTTTATGTTGTAATAATCTTTTGCATGAGAACCAAAGGCATTGTAAAACATGCTGCATTTCACATGCCTGCGGATATGTTATTCACATGAATAACATTTTAACGTAATTGAGAGGAGCTACTTGTTGTAAGGCTGCAAAAGTCATAAGGGCGTGTTTGGTTCCCTAAATAAACTATCACGGATGCTTGTTTTGTTATATATGTCTCTCTCAAATATTTTGATCATACTTAAGTGTCAAACTTTTTCGTAAAAGGAAATTGATAGCTGACACGTCCAAAGAACCCCTTCCACTTACATAACCCATTGTGGCGGCATACAAAATGTGCAAATTGCATAGCCCTGAGCAATTCAGAAAGCACGTTTTACTTCCAAAAATCAATTTGCAAACACTAGTTTGTAATATGTGCAAGCTACCGGGTCCAACTCCACCACTTAAATTGACAATGGATATTTTTTTCCGTTTAATTTTGGAACCCTTTTCGGCCTTGTGATTACTCACACATACCAATTTGAAAGCATTATGTTCTGTATTAATTAATTAACTAGGTGTATCGATTGATCCTTTTAATTTGGTTTCTATGCGAAGACTTTGTCGATGGAAAGGCCACTTTTACAGTATAAGCTGTTATTTAGTAAATCTAATTTTCTTAAGAGAAAAAAAAATGTCTTAGACTTTTACTATATAGTTCTGATTAAGGCTGGGCATCGGGCCGGGCCGGCCCGATAAAAATGTAAAAATCAAAGCCCGCATTAGAAACGGGCCGGGCCAGGCTTTGAGGCAGGCTGGGTGGGCTGGGCCGGGCTTTGAGTGCGGCCCTGGGATACTTCTCACTTTGACTGGTATGAGGAACATGTTGCCCCTATGTGAAGTATGAAGAAAACAATAGGAAGAGTGAATTAAAAAATTAGAAAGTGACCATCAAGTATAGGACTCAAGCAATGAGTTGGAACTTTTTAAAACTCTGTAATTATTAGTGACAAATAAATAATATTTGTGACAAAAATAGATGCACTATGAGAATGGTTACACGAAGAAAAAGAGGAAAAAACATTGAGATAGAAAAAAAAAAAGTAAATAAAAACTAGTCTCAATGTATATTAGACTATATACTACTACTCTCCCTTTCTCTCTCCCTCTCACACACCCACATGGGCATTGGGTTGCACCGAGATCAACTTGATTTCATAGATACATAGGAGGTGGAGTTCAAATCCTCCTATCATCTTGAGTTTAATCTAATCAAGGCCACCCAATGCATTGTATCCAGTAGTACGCAATGAGAGGTTGAAGGATTTCATATATATATAAATATATATATATATATATATATTAAAAACCAAACTTGCATAAAAAAACCAGACCTATTGAAATTAATTATTAAAATGTTCTTTTTGAAATTTAAGCTTATAGACATGATCTTAAGAGTGATTTGATGAGAAACATGCATTAAGTTAGTTATTTTTTTACTTAATTTATGTTTTTTTAATAGTCAAAAAATGAATGGCTCTTATGACATCAAAATTTGGTAGTATAAAGTTTTCATTTTTTTTAACAAAAATGACTCAAACTAGAACGCGATTTATATTAAATTAGTGTTTATAAACACATTAGAAGGTTCACATTTTGTTTAAAACACTTTTTAACATGAAATTTTAAGAGGTCAGGTTTTTATGCCTTTTGCAAGTGGTCTGGTACCTACCAATCTCTCTCACACACACACACACACACAAATATATATATATATATATATATATATATATATATATATATATATATATATATATATATATATATATATATATATATATATATATATATTGAAGTTCATGTTCATTTGGCTCATGCAACGCCTAAAATTGATGGTCTTACTTGCCCAAGAAAATTGATTTAAAATATATTATTTTGAAAAGATAAGTTTAGAAATTTTTTAATGCAATTTGTCATTTTTGCTTTTTTACACGATCGCTCTATGCTTCCTTTTTTGTAAAATCTTCTTATTTTCCTGACCTTTTTTTTGTTTGCTTAATTAAAAGCATCGGGGCACACAGCCCTCGAGCTATTCTCAAACTTTAAATATGTTTTAATTAAAACGTCTTTTTGGTTGAAACAACAATGTGGAATTAAATCCAGTTCGGCCTATCTACCTATCAGAAACAAATGTCGTTGATTTTAACAATGATGCGTAGCATCATGTTCCAAGACCAGGAATACTGTTTTCACTAATTATATTTACTTTAGTCATAGGTTGAGAAATGGCATGATCGTTGATCACAGAAGGAAAAATTCACATTCTTATGAGGAATTTACAGCTAGCTGAAGTGCCTGTGACTGTCAGAGGTTAAAAGGGTACTCTTAGATGGTATGAAAGAATCATAAGCGTTGCACTTCTTTTATCTGCTTAATTCTTTTCATCGGGATGAGAATCACAAGAAAAGTTACTAGATGAACAAGAATTGTTGGATTTTAGATCTAGAGCTGCCCATAATGGGCGGGATCCAAAACATATACAGTAACACAAAAAAGAGTTACATAACCATCCGATTTTGTCGACCACGATTTTGGGTTGTTACTGAAAGAGATAATGAATAAGAATAGAGAACCAAAACGATGTAGATAGGTGGTTGATCCTTGATGTGGTAAGGGCTATGTGCGCATTGGTTTTTTCCAAAACACAGCAAGAAAACAGTTTTTATTGAGCAGGGGCAGAGTCCGAATTTTTCATGAGGGAGAATGAATTAAAGTTTTTAAATTTCGATTGGGGCTGAAATATCATTTTTCAAAATTTTTATATAAAACAAATAAAATTTTCTAAAATTTAGACATAATTTTTTTTAAAACATTGAGGTGGGGTTAGGGCCCAAGGGGGAACCCCTTGGCTCCATCCCTGCTATCGAGCACAAAGAGTCAACTACTTCATAGCCTAAATGGGCAAACTAAGGTATGCATGCATTGTTATTTCCATTATGCTGTTATATGTCAAGAATGAATCGAACATGTATATTCGTTTATTAACAAGTAGGTTTTCTTTCCTTGCTTAATTCAAAAACAGAATGGTTCCCCTTGTTGAAAAAAGTACACATTAGGATGTATATTTTCCACTACTAGCCAAAAAAAAAAAAAAAATCAAATGCAGAACACAAAATAATGATTAAACCGAGTACTAAAACACTATGAAAATAAAGCAAAGTGAAGTAGCTGAACTGCAGATGGAAAGAAAGAAAAAGGCAAAAAGATCCACCTCTAAAACAGGCCCCTCGCTACACCTCGCCAATGAACATCCAGGCGGCCTCCTCATCCTCGTCTTCCGTCCCTTTCGGTTTGGAGCTCCAGTCAATCGTGACCATGCCATGGCCACCCTCCTTAGGAAACCTCATAACCATGGTGGAGAAGTCCAAAATGATGTTCCCTAGTGTTTTCAGCCAAGGCATGCCGAGCACCATGTCTACACTTCCGATAGGAAGGATATGCAGGTCTACCGTGAAGGGCACATTCTGAATGACGACCTCAATGTCCTTACATATGGCATTGCATGTGGCGAATATCCCAAATCCAAATGTCACTGGCAAAGGTTCTTGTTTGAGGTCCTTTAGCTTTAGTTTGAGGTCCTTTAGCTTTAGTGTATCAAATGCTTTCTCGCTCAACACATTGAAGCTTGACCCGCTAGCTATTTGGATAGTCAATGGATGATCCTCTATATACCCCGTAACCTTCATAGAGCGAGGTCGGTACTCAACCACTTGCTTGCCCTTACCCTTGTCCGTGGCCATGTGTCCTTCATCTTCATCGTCCACAACTATATACATTTGGAAGGATTTGCATTGATGACCCTTATGCCATTTTTCTGGGCAATTGTAGCATAAGTTTTGCTTTAGTCGCTCTTCCCTCTCTTGGGTGCTTATGTATTGCTTTTGGACTTCAACCCTGTTTGAAGGCTGTACCTCGGTTCTCCTTATGGGCTGTTGGTCCATTGGCTTGATTTCAGCCTTCTTGGTAGTTTCACCCACTTTGGCTGCCTGTAGCACGCTCACCGGAGTCGCTGGGCGTCAGCAGTGTTCGTCTATTCCAATCAACATACAGAAATCCAGATATAAGTAGCAGAGGCGTCGTTACTTATCTGGTCGGGGATTTCTGCCGGAAGTCGAGGTTGCAGAAGGGAAATCCGTCGGTCGTTGAACGATCGCCGTCTTCGTCCTCTGCGATCCCACTGAACTCGCCTTCTATTCCACCTCGTGGTCAGGCGGAATGCAGCGATGGACAGCTTCGGTCGCCCGATGGGATGCTCGTGGTTTGGTGTCTCCGTAGTAGATTCCGGCGCCGCTTCTCTGGAAAACACAGCCCGTCGATCTCCTTGGTTGAAGAAGAACCAGCAGGAGGTGGCGCAAAGGATGACACCAGGAGAGGAGAGAACTCGCGGGAGAAGGGAGAAGGCACAGAAACGAAGAACATTCAAAAACTTTCTTCGAATAGGGTTTCTGTCGCATAGCGAGACTTTATAGTGTTCACTGACCCGGGTCGGCTCACTGTCTCGACCCGAGTCACTGCAAGAGCTGAAACATAAAAAAAACTAAGCCTGTTTGGTAGGAGGGAAAGGAAGGGATTGAGCAATCCTTCCGTTGTTTGGTTAGCTAATTAAAAAGGAGGGAAAGGGAGGAGAAGTGGCAAAACCTGTTTGGTAAGGAGGGGAGAAAAAGGAAAGGAAAGGGAGGGAAGGGATTGTGTAGTGTAATTTCTTTTCCTCCTCTCTCCTTCCAAATCGGACGGATTGAGAGGAAAAGAAAAAGAAGTAAGTGTAAAAATATTAACTACCCACAATACCCCTCCCCTCCCCTCCCCTCTCCTTTCTCTTCCCTTTCCTTTCCTTTCCCTCCCTTTCTTCCCCTTTCTCTTCCCTTCTCTTTCCTTTCCCTCCCTTTCCCTCCTACCAAACAGGGCCTAAAGCAAAAAAAGGAAATCAGAGTCCGTCTTGCTGACCAACACCAACATTAAACTTTTCAATTTGCTAATGAAACATGGATAGACCACTGTATCGCACGCGGCCCAAGGCTGCGTTCGGACCACTCCGTCTTGGCTGGCTGAACCGACTGGATGCTGACCACCTGACCTCGCTCTCCATGGTCTGACCGAGTGCCGGGTCCAGACCTAGACTCGCGCACTTGCGCGTAACCTCCCTAAACGTCTGAAGGCTTATTTCTGCCTTGGCTGCCGAGTCCGCCTGAGTAGTGAGGTTTTCTGCGTTAGCCTCACTTTGTTTCTCGCAAGTAACTTGCTCAGCCCTCGCGCGCGGGATAGCTTTTGAGTATTCGTCCGAAATTTTACCAGAATTGTTGTAGTCTAGTCACTCTTTGGAATTTGTGCCTTGGAGGGGGACGAGCTCCCCATACAATGCGTTAGAGAGAGGAAAACTCTCTCCTCCCATTAGTATGGAACTAAACTTTTGCTTGGAAAAGATGCCGCTTTTTGAAACTATATATTAAACACAAAACTTTATGAAATGACACATATAAATCGTGCATTGTGATGATATTTTCCTCCTTCTATGCTAAGTTGTCGATGAAAATAGATTTTGACAGAAGCAGAAAGGGTCTCCACATAGTGTAAAATAGTTCTGCAAAGTCAATTTTCTTCAACTTATTCATAATGGAATGAAATAAAAGGTGTATTTTGATGTAGAAACCATACAATATATGTAATATGAAGGCATATATTTGCGCCAAACTGAATGTGTCTAGGTTCAATGTATCTGAACCTTGGACCAAGATCTGATTCTGAGGTCCAGAGCAATTGCCCATGCAGTGTGCACACTTGCCTGTGCCCCTATTGAGAAATCATTCATTAATAAATCAGAGGGAGAAAAATATTGGAAATTAATTTTTTGAGGTTTTGGAAATTGGCTGATTGCTCACACTTTTTATTGTGATTTACTAATTTGAATTCCGCAAATTGTAGACTAGGTTGTGTTTATTTAGATTCACACTCTCAAGCACCAGATTTTTCTACGGCAGAATACCAATTTAGGTTTGTGGTAGTCTGAGCATCCTAAATCATCATTGCGTTGCATTGCATGATTAGGTTCTGATCTAACTTCTCAAACTCAAGATTAGAAGTTGTTCTTGTTTCTGACCAAGATTTGATAAATATATGCAACAAAGAAGCACTGAATTTACATGGCTGCGAGGCATCACTACATGGTGTTTGACAAGATCCAAATCTTCTGGACTCCAACATATCTGCTCCAAAGGTTTTAAATCTGCAAAGATATCTACTATTTTCATTGATGGCATCACTTTTTCAAAATGCATGATGTAGAAAATGCTACGAAAATTACGTTACCATTGTTGGTAGAATACTAAGATTCAAGTGTCTTCCGAAGGAAATACTTGAGAGGAAGTGTAGCTCCCTCACGTACCCTCTTAGCATATTTTTGGTTTATTATTTTGTCCTGGGATTCCCCTTTATCAAATGAACATTTTAGTTCTTAGATTGCAGGAAGTAAAGGAGCAGCGAAGAGGACTGAGTCAGAGGCAATGTGACTTTTTTATTGGAAATTTTTGTGTTTGCTGGTTGTCATCTAGCATTGCCACTTTTGAGCAACACCGACATGACAAGATGGAGGACTACCTGGTGAGACCAATGAAGACAACTTCTTTCCAGTCGTCAGGTCAAACTTCAGTTGTCAGCTTGTTACATGGTGCTCTTATTGTTAAATAGATATTGTCAATTGAAGTCTGTTATTTTCTATACATAGTCCCCATTTTGTCAAGGAGAATTTCACTTGGCACATAGTCCCCATTTTGTCAAGGAGAATTTCACTTGGCACATCAAGTACTTATGCATGAGAGGGTCATCTCACTTTTCATGTTCTTTCCTTTGTTACCATGCCGACATTGGTGTACCGAATGGCACATTACACAACCATTTATCAGGTGACAGTTAATTTTACACATATGTTCCTATGCTTCTCCCTTGTTGTTGATGAAACATCTTTGGATTATCATCATAAGTGTGAATGTGATGTATGTGTTAAAGGTGGTTTTTTTTTTTTTTTTGGTTGTATTCCTTCATTAGACAACTAGTTATGTATCATATCTTGTTATTTTATATTGCATGGTTTTTATCCAGTGGCATGTTGTACATTTGTTTTGTCAATTGGAACAAGAGGGAGGACCTTGATGGGTGTATTTCTCCTGCATTTAGTCTTTCTGCAAGATTATGACTATTTAGGTCTGTTTCTACTCAAGTCAAGCATAAAACTGATGGTGTTGTTTTATGTACTGGCTTCAAAGAGACTTCAATGTGCGCCTTTGTGATCTGTTTGATACTCAACAAGCTTCTAATTATGAATCATCATTCTATCATATGTTTGCATGTCTTGTTTTGATGCTCAAATGTGGAAATGTTGCTCACGTAGCTTATATTAAGATAACATAAAGGGAACTAAAAAAGTGTAGTGTATACGATGAAAATTAGGGCTGCACAACAAGCCGAGCCAACTCAAGCTTGACTCGAACTCGCTCGGAAAAACTCTGTTCATGCTGGACTCGTTGATAAACGAACCGAGTTCGAGTTTACGAAGATACTCAAAATGATAAACGAGTCGACTTAGATTTTCATTCATGTCTTTTTGTTCGTTTCATTTTCCGTAAGTTTATCTGCACAAACTCAGCATTGAAAGGTGTTTGGGTTCAATGAGAACATGGCCTGTATGTCTTTCTCGTTTCTACAGTTCCCAGTGTACCTATTTAATTAATCACTTTCATTCAGAATTTCTTTTTTTTTTCTTTTTTTTTAACTGAAGATGTTTGCTCCTATATGAGTGGTGATGGGAGTACCTATTTAATTAATCTGAAAGTGCGTTCCTTTAAGATTTTCAAGTTTTTAAAAAGAAGTTCTCTAGAAAGATTTCAAGATTTTGAGAAGTCCCACAACTCTGCCCCACTGCACGGCTCAAAGGGGAATGCAGGGTGGTCCGTAAAAGAGCTCAGCCTGATGTATTTTGGTGCTTTTGATTAAGCATCCGACGACACCCTAACCCTCATTCCCTTCCTATTAAGCTTCACTTTCAATCTTATAAGTTTTATGTTACTACATGCTTTTTTTTATTTTTGTTCTTCCATGTCATCAAATCCAAGATGACTAAATCGAAAAGAACTTTTCCAATATTCTTGGATTCCTTGAAAAGATAGTGCAAAAAAAAATTCCGTGGAAAAACAGGTTCTTGCAATCAAATTGAGCCTAAAGTAGAAATTGACCTTCATGAAGCACTATTTAGAATGACCACAAAGAGCGAAATGCTAATCGCACTACTTGCATCAGAATGCTGGGTTGCATGAGATCTATCATTAAGCTTTATAATTTTATTTGGATATGCAGGCAGTGGGGAAAAAACCAGCAGGGATTCTCAGCTTAGAGATGAATACCCACTGCTCAGCCACAAAAAAAAAAAAAAGGTGAAAATATATCTGCGCTGCGACTCCCTCGGCGTAGTGTGGGGGAAGGGGGACAAAGTAAAGATAGAAGGCAGAAACTTACCTGAACGATCCTTCCGCCCTTGTTTTTTCAAGGTTCTTTTTGCTTTGGGTTTCTGTCACAAAGGTTTTGGTGAGTCGCCGTCCGTGTCTCCCGTGCGTCGGCTAGTTGCCGTTGGTCGAAGAGGCCGGAGTCGGCCTCCGTGCGCTGAAAACCCTTGGAGATACAAGAGGGATCGATAGGGGAGAGGGAAGACGCAGGAGAAAATGGAAAAGAAGTTGAGCGTCGGACTGGGGCACACTTTTCATATCCATTTTTGGAATGGTCCTCATCTTTTCGGACTTCATGGATAGCGTGCCATGTTTTTCTCACTTATGCCACCTGATAGTGCTTTCTTTCACTGCCTTAACACTTCTGGTGCATTTTTTCACTTTCATAATTTTCAACCAATTGAACCTAAGATCATAAATGAGTGAGCCCAACGCATGAGTCCAAAGAACATCAAACAAAGCCACAGAAAGGGGAGCTTCCAGCGGCATTGTCAATATTGTATCATCATACAAACCGCATCGGGGATGCGAAGTGAAATAATGCTGGCTCATACAGGACTTGAAAATGAACATTGGGAGACAACCTGACAAGGGCCAATACAGGCTAATAATGCGTGTCGACCGAAACGCCACATCAGTTTCGCAATACGAAAACGATGATGCAAAGAAGCCAATATTCACAAGACTGGGTTGAATGGCAGCCATGTCAGTTGAGCTGGCCACTGGCTTGGCCAGGGATGAGGCAACAACAAGCTAGTGGAGAAAAGAACATGTTTCAAGATGACAAGTAAAGAGATCACAGACAAGAAGATGGTATGCAACGAAGAGTTATTAATAACCCAACATTTCCGTCATTGACAAATATAAAGCTTCACTGACTTTGTATGACGAATCTTATAATAAGAAAAGAAGCTTTTCCATGGCACAACAATTTGTTACAATCTACTAACAACATTTGGAATTGTTTCCACACTTAAGCCTACGTCTAGCAAACCTGGCATTCAAAAAGAGCCATAAGCCTGCAACCCCTTCAAGATAATACAGTAGGAAGCCTATTGATGGGCTTTATGCCTGCCACGCCACTGCATTTTGAGCTCAAATACTTCTCATAGCTTACGGTAAGTTCTCCCACACTTGCACATTTTTGGAATCTTAAGATCATTTCTGCACAGGGTCTGCAGAGTACATGAAAAAAAAAAAATCACCACATAGGTCAAGAAGCAAATGACTTATATAAAATCACTTTTACCTCAGTTCCATTTCTTCATAGTCGGTATGCTTCTGCAACAGTGTTGTCCAAGCCGGAGATATCCGTAGAGTACACCTTGCTAGGTAGATTGCAGAAGCACATAGCAATGAAGCTTTAAATTTCAAAGCTTCATAAGCAGTTTGACATAGCTCAACCAAGTAAAACGATAGGTGTTCAAGCTGTCATAACAAACTTCAGTATAAGCATAATCTAGCAAGGGGATGCCACATTTACCATATCTTAAAAAAATGTTTTATACCTTAGCATTGGCTTGAGCAGCTTTAAGAAATCTTCTCATAAAAACATATGGAGTAGGTGCATTTAAACGGAATCTCAATTTGTTGAGAACAAATCGTTCCTGGAATAAGTCATCATAAAGTTTATCATAAGATGAGAAAATAAATTGCACCACCAGAGGGAAATGAAGATGATACCATTGAAAGCATTTCTTCTCTTGTATAAGAATCTGCAGATATGCTAATCAAGTCATCAACCTGTTTCATATTCAACCATAGAAGAAGCATCAGATCCAAGAGTTGGAAAAAGTTGTAGCCTAGAAGAAGTTAGCTTATACTCTACAACCTTAGGATGCCAAAAGTCTTCATATTTGGAAGCTATCAATAGTGTGGTTAGCCCAACCAACTGCATGTCCTTTTTCTTAATCACATTAGCGGATAAAAATCTGTCAAGCAACTCTACCATAAGAAAGAGAGTCTCTGGCATCAACTCAAATTTCATGTGAACTTCAATCAACCAATTGACCAGTATTGCTCTCATCCTAGGAGTAATATCTGTTTGAATCACCATGTAGTCTGCAGGTAATGAACTCTGTACCTGTCATATTATTCAGAAGTGAGAGCACTAGAAAACTTAACAAACAAAGCCTTGGAAAATTTGATAATTGACATTGTCATAAATTTGGTTGCTTGCATTTTTGTATTCAAGGCAAGTATATGATGTGTATAGAGAGAGAGAGAGAGAGTTCTCAACATGAAATCTACCTAGGCCTGCACATGCTGAGTTAAGGTGGCTTGATACATAAAAACTTTTATTTCTCATCTCAAACTCAAGCAAGCTCAAGGTCAGCTCACTGAGCTGCATTAACACTCACACCTTGACCCAACTAAGTCTGAATTGGACTGAACCCAACTGATTCCAAAAAAGGTCATCTTTTTTTTTTTATTTTGAAGATTGATGAAAGGACAGGGTGACCAAGACCAACAGGGTTTGATCTTGTAGCACCTTTAATGGAGGCATGTAGAAGCTACCACTGTACCCAACAAAACTTTGTGTAGGACATACAAAAAGTAAAATTGTATGTGTTTTTTAACAAGACAAACTGATCTCAAATGGGTGAGCATAAAGCAACTTGAGCTGAAAGGATGAGCCTGACTTTGACCAGATTATCGTATGAGCCAAGCTTCAGACAAGTTTAATGAAATTTATTCAAGTTACTCTACTCATTGCCCACTCTAAGAATAACCAATCATCTTAAAAAGGAATGTCATTATTGATAGTCTGTAGTAGAGTTGGATACTACCTCCATAGTCCAATAGAACTGATAGATGTCCTCCACATACTCGGCCACTTCAAGTTCGTTATTTTTATCATCAATATTTGGAACCTTGTCCTGCTTGTAACCAGAAGATTGAACTAAATATAACATCCATAGGACCATAAGCATAGTCATTTAAGGATATGTGGACTGAAAAGAAAATGAAATAAGAGAACACCTCAGATCTAGCCATTAGCATAGAAGTGAAAGATCTTCGTTTCTTTTTCCTTGGTCTAGCAATAACTGTTGTAATTGCATTTGCTGAGTTTCTAGTGCCTTCAGGTTGAGATTTATCCAAGCTACTACTGCACAAACTAGTGGAATCATCCTTCACAATAAGAGGTCTCAGTGTATTTTTGCTCTCCTTGTCCGCTGATGACCTTCCAGCAGCAGATGTTGACATATTTCTCTCAGTTGGTGGAAGCTTTGATTTGCTCACTGCAGAAGCCTTTAACTTTGTTTGTATGGATGTTCTAACAGTCTGTAAAATTGTCATCATACAGTTTGGTAACCAAGTGTCAAAGAAAAAATAAAACTCTAGCATTGTTACTCACACATACACCAAAAGATGAAGCATAGTTTGACATCATACAAGATAAAACAAAATGGAAAACTCACTGGAAATATGATTAATGGATTATCCTCAAATGCCACATGAGATCATAGTTTCACCAGTAAGTCTTCATGGGTGTTCGGATGACACCCTCATCTAACCTAGTCTTGTGAAAAATTGGCTATATGAAAACCAAGCTTTTTTTAATGAGTTTTCAAACTTGGTTTGTTTGTTTGGGGACACACCAAAACCTAGCCTTTTATGAATAACCTAAGTGGGGTCAGGTTTTTTCACTCCCTCTTACAAAAACAGGTTTTGTCAAAACTGGGCTTTCTTCAAACTCAGTTTTGAATGGCACTCAAACACTCCAAAACCTGGTTTTTTACTATGTCACACAGGTATGGGGTGCGGGTGCTAATGCTGCAGCAGGAGCATTTTCCAAAAAATTATGGAGTGCAGTGCGGCAAGGATATATATAGAAAAACAGGTAGCTACTAGACCCTCATATGCCAGATTTACGGAAATTGTTTGAGTCATTGATTTTAAGAAGATCATACGACAAAGATTAATTTGAAAAAAGTGAAAACCCAGTTGTATCTTTAAGAGACTGAATTACTCATCAAATGACTAAACAAATGGCTTTCCTTAATCAAGACCCTATTTTAGTCTCTTGAATATAGAATTAGATTTTCATTCTGTTAAACTTAATCTCCATGGTCTGATATTCTTAAAACCAACGGTCCAAACAATTCTTATCAAGTGTGGCATATGAAGGTCCAGTAGTTATATGTTTTCCTATATGTGTGTGTGTGTGTGTCACCTGACATGACTTGGGTGCGGCAAACTTTTTGAAGAGTTTGTGTTATTTACGTTTTGGAGTGTCATCTACATGCCCTAACGACTGTCACAAATTCATTTCTTGTGTTTCTGTCAATCAGGTTTTCTTGGGTATTAACAGCAAGGTTTTTTAGGAAAATTTTGAAAATCAGAAACTCATAAACAAAAAAATTTGAGTTTTCCACTAATTTTCTTAGCTAAACATTTAGAGAGATTCAAAATATCAAAAAATATGTTAAAAGCTTAAAAGAACCTCAAAAAATCAAAATATACTGAAAACATTTTTTTCCTGAAAAACACAATAAAAATGTGTTTCTTTCTTTTTGGTCCTTTTCCAAAATATTGTGAATTTGTGATCATTTCCCTCATTCTATTTTTCCTTTTTTTTCCTGTTTTTTCAAATTCTTTGAAGAAAAATGCAGATATTTGTAACAGTGGTCATAATGTACTGATCCAGGAGTTTACATTAAGCCCAAATGATTCTTGATTCAGCATACTGCCTTCATTTATCAGCCAGAGCTAACAGAATCCATTGGCTTTTTATTTTAATGATTCATCAAAAGCTATACAAATTTATTGCCAACTGAATTCAAATCTATAAGTATCTTTGATATTTTCAAAATTGTTGTATTATTGCCATTTTGAAGGTACATTCACACAGCATTACCACATCTTTGCCTTTTGAAACAGTATACGTGTATAGGAGCCAATTCTTTTATTGAACATTCTAAGCTACCCTATTGGTCAAGGAAGCTTCCCTCGTGGTACGCCTCTAGGAATATCCGGTGGTCATGGAAGGAGATTCCAAAACGTCATGAGGCATGCACATCACCACCACAATAAAAAACATACATGGTGCATGAATTTATGTTTCAATTACAGAAATTCATAATAAAAAAATTTATAATTTCTAGTGTTTCTTCTATCCACTATATTTTTCCATTTTGTGAATTGTGAATTTCCAAGAATTTCCTGAGAAAAAGATAACTAAATAAAACTTCCAAGAGTAACATCATGAATGATACTTGTGAGCATGAGTAATGATACTTGTGAGCATGAGTAACATCAAATACGAATAAATTAAAAAAAAAAAAAAGAGAACTTGTTAACTTTTCCCAACGATAATCTTGGTGATCATACTTTATCTCAAGACTCAAATAACAATATGAAAGGAAAACAATCTGCTAATATATATATAAATTTTAAAATTGTGGCTCCTAATTGTTCAACTAGGCATGCAAAAAACTATAAAAGCTGAAGAACTGGGAATTTATATCGTTGTTATACGACCAAAAAGTGTTCCACTCATACTTCCATGTTCAGGAACATTACAATGCTTTGAAGGCCCTTGAAAAAAAAAATATGAAAGTGCAACTTGAATAGTTAAAATGTTATGCACATCATTTATGGTGTTTAATAGCATGAAGATTTTCTCCTAAATCGAACAAAAAGCATCCATCTCTGGTTAACATCATGTTGAACAAACTTGACCAGAATATGGAGAAAGAGTCAACAGCTAAGAAGCAATAGAATGTGCACATCAAGATATTCCTTCCTTTTAGAGTCTTCCTTCTACTAAAGGAACATTCCTTTTCAAAGTATACTTAGGGTTTAGGGTTCCAGTTGGGAACCCTTTCATAGAATCTATATTCTTGATGTGGAGGCTATGCATGAATAACCATAACAATTGCTATATATAGTGGCCAATCAGTGTTATGTCTAGTGGCTAATGAGTGAAAACTTATGAAGGATATCCAGACAACATCCATCTGTTGATTCAATTCTGGGCAAGAACTTCTGTGCACACTAAGATATCTTCCCATGGCTAATTTTGGTTGTTTGAACTTTGAAGACAACGGCCAATGTTCAGAAAATAAGGAAGCTACCTTCTCATTGGTCAACATGACTAGTTTAATAATGCACTTACAGTTTTAATGATATGCAGTTATTTTAGCATATATAATAAAAGAAATCTAATCCCCACAGCTTTGTAACATGAGTCTCGCATTAACTTTGGGATATTCTTGGTCCAAGTCATGGCTTACAGATAGCTATTCCTTTTAAAAAAGGTAATTCATGTTAACTTAGTTAATTTTTCTTCATTCGAATGGTTAAAGGTTCAACTTCAAGTAAATGTAAGTTTTCAAGCACATTGCAAAAGATCACAGAACATGGTAGATTGTCTCATAGTCCTGCTAATGCATCTCTTAATCTGTTCGTGCAGTTGAAAGGCATCCCAATCATGTGTGATATCTAACAGAAATGCAGAAAATTTTAAAACAAAAAATCACACACCATGGTAGATTGTCTCGTAATCCTGCTTCCAGCAGCCCTCTTAACTGTTAAACTATCGGAAAGAAAGAAAGAAAAAAAAAAAAAGCAAATGTCAACATCCCTAAAATGTGTAAATTTTTATGTTGAAAAAAATGTTCAGCCACCAGAAGGTTTTCAAGAAGCACTACCTTCTCAAAGAAAGCCTATCTCCTTTCTCGACCCTGCAAAATGTAAGGGTTCAAAATGTCAGGAGCAAAAAAATGAAGAGAAATGGTAAATCTGAATTGGAGTTGATCTCTTTGTCTACAAGTAAATGATATTTTATTCAGTGAACATTCTTCAATAATCGATACCTTCTTGCTGTTAGAGCATGCCCTTTTCCTGTTTGAGTGACCCTATAGTGGTATGGTGAACATGAAACAAAAGAACCAAGTTAAATTCACGACCAATCTCAGAATGTGCAAGCACGTTTAAGCGAGTTCACAATCAAATAAACATAAGAACATAGACAAAGAGAAAATAAGGGGATGAAGAACCAAAGGAAAGAAAAGAAAGTATGTTAAATAGCCATGAAGAAGAGCTTCTTCAAAAAACTGCTTGTGTTAGGCTTACTTAGTAGGCAGAGAACTATCCCTCTTTCTGCCCTTGTTTTGACAGTCATTGACATTGCTAACGTCAGCCAATGCTTTTCTTCCAACTTTGCCTATACAATTCACCAAATCATTGATTAGTTATGTTTCATAACCAAAATCCAGATCCATAAAATAGATTATGTGAATCACCTAACCTTTCTCAAAAGATATGTCGCACTTTCCCACATTTCTTTCAGTAGAACCAATTTGCTTCTAAACCAATAAAATAAGCAGAAAAATTAAACCCCTCAGTTTCTATCCGAAATTTTGAGAAAATAAATGGAAAACACAGCAATAGAAGAATACAGGAAATTCACCTTCAACATGCTCGGTCTATTAGACGTAGAAACCGTCGCAGTTTTGTTCGCTTTACAACTGAATTCATGAAACCAGAAATTACAAAACTATCTACATTAACAAGTGAAAGAAACCAGTTTCTGAAACCAACTTTACCCAAATGACAAGCCCTCCCGAGTAGGTTGAGAAGCCACCGATTTACTACAACAGAAAATAACAACAGCCACCATCAAAACGACAAAATCTTTGAAAAAAGGGACGAAAGTGGAAAGCCTCAAATACTATGGCCCTAAGGAGAGTTTAGAATTTGCGTTTACCGCATATTCACGGGAGGTTTCTTTACAGGTTTCCTGAAAAAGCAATATACAGAAGAATCTCAAGTAACACTAATTTAAACACCAACCAAACTGAGAAAAATGAACCGAAAATGAAAGAAAGTATGAACCAGTGTAAAATTACCCTAAGTCGATGGCCAGAGATCTCCTAAGAGGACCCTTCTTCTCATCATCATTTTCTTGATAAATCTTCAAATATGCTGCAACGTTTCCCTCTATTTGAGAGAAATATAGCCACAACCAAATTGAATGAAAATAATGGAAGTAAAAAAATCAAATTCAGAAAGGAAACATACTGCTCCTCGCCATCCTCCTCGCATAAGGATCTCTGATGTCGTGGGAGATGATGAAAAAGATGTGAAGGCAGACGACGGACCCTCTGCCTCTCCCTCTCTCTCTCTTTCTGTCTCTCCCAACCCCCACCCTTTTTCGAACTCAGACGGGGGAACCAGCGAACTCAAATTATTTGAATCGTAAGGAGAAAATTAAGAAAGACCCACTAAGTTTAACATATTTGCAAAATGACTGTCGGTGGGATGTGCTAAATGACCATTCGGGTTTGACGCGCGTCGAGCCTAGCAGGTTTATGGTTTGATTACAATGGATAACTTTTTTTTTTTAAATTAGGGTTCGACGCTCATCGAGTCCAGGCTTTGATGACAACGGATAATTTTTTTTAATAATTAAAGGTAAGTAATTATTCCATCAGGAGGCCTCTCTCCTATGCTCTCTACTCCGGGAAGTTCATAGTCCATAGATTGGACTTTTTATGATTCATAAGAAAAAGGACATTGGAATTGATAGTGACCAACTTCATTATTTGAATACAATTCTTATTAAATAGCGGACCACCTTAACGGCCAGTGTGCTAAAACTTCTTGATAAGACTCTTGTTTATATTTGAATTAGTCATATTCTTAACCATATCCCCTTGTTTAGACGTTCACATGTTTGAATTCAAATATGAATGAAGGAAAGTTTATTATACCATATTCAAATCCACATATACATTCACAATCCAAATCTGATTTTTAAATTTACATTAATATGTATCAAAATGCATGGACATTAGTCATTAGACATATGATGTTTATATAAAAATAAATCCTATCCGAATCCAAATTCGGATGAACTCTTTACCATAGATCTCCTATTTTCAGATGTTCGCATTTTCATATTTGTACACCAAAGAAGAAAAAATCATACTTTATTTTCAATTTTTTTTTAAGTTTTGGACCAAGCCTCGGACATTGATTAAAACTCAAAGTCCAATACGTGTGGGTATTATTATTAATGAAATTATTATTATTAACAATAAAACTAATTAATATTGTAGAGTTACATGGACCACATATTAAATTAATAACTATGCTTTCTTCTGGACCTCCCCATCCTTTCTTATAGCTAGTACAAAGCTTATGTCTTCTTCTTCATCTTCAACATAAGACTAAACTATAAACAAGGAGCGTCATCTTTTTTGAGTGTCTAATTATATATATGAAGAAAGAGTGTAAGGTTGTGACCCTTGAATGGATATATATAAGAGGATGAGCAAGTCATCAAACCTTTGTCCTGAAGAGCCAGTGATAGGATCGAGTTCTTGTGGCCAAGTGTAATGACCCGATCCACACTCTAGTTCAGTTCTTTGGTCCAGGAAATCCCGACCTGCCTCCAAGCACAACTAACTACTTTTAACAACTTCATTTGTAAGCCCTTAAAAATCTCTCACAATCTTTAATACGGGAATAAACTTTGGGGTGTTACAATCCACCCTCCTTAATGCGACCTCAGGTCCAAGTGCTGAACGTAGTTTTTTGATAGCATTGTAATGTCTTGCCTCACTGTCTTGACTCACTCTCGGGCTAGGGCTTGGGCCCTTGGTCTAGTGGATCCCAACCACCCTAGCAGTTTCGGTTTCAGCACGGAAAAAACTGAGAATCATGACAACTAACAACAGCAACTCCCTTTATAATCCATTGAAAATCTCTCACAATGTTCAATACTAGACTAAATTTTGAGGTGTTACCCCAAACCCTACATAACCCAATATAAGAAAATCCAATCAGATATTTAGTTAAAACAAATCCAAATCTGAGCAGATTTTGTTTCCACAAGGTAGAGGGTGGAGTTGGTTTTCTGTTTATGGTGGATGTTAGCATGGCTAACCTCTGCTTTCTTGGCGAAGCTATCGCATAGGACTCCTTCTGGGCTGATCTTGTCAAGTCCTAGTATTTGACCAAAAAGAACTTGTGGCATTATAAACTTTGTGGAAGCAACTCAGTTTCATGGAAAAGCTTGATCAAATCTTGGTAGTCAATTGAATCTCAAGTTCACTGAAGGATCAACAATGGCTCAAGAGTCAAATTTTGGCAGGACCGATGGAATGGAGTCATGGAATCATCCCACCAGGCCAATGGCCATTAAAGACACCATGAAGTGCACTATTTAGGAGCTTCTTGCTTATCAGGACACCTATGTCCAAACTTTCCTAGACTCTGTGAGCATTCTAATGCAATTGTCAATGCATGATGATAGCAGGCAAGACATACTATAATGGGTGGACTGTGGTTCTCGTATGATGTCGTGACACCATATTTGGGATGTGTTGCGAGCCAATAATCCAATTCGGCAATGGAAGAATTTCATTTCAAAAGTTGGAGTCTGTCCCCGTGCTGCGTGGACGACCTTCTTGGCAGCTGAAGGCCGTCTCCAAGTTGACGCTAGAGCCCAAAAGCACGGTCTTCATCTTGCTTCAAGATGCTATATTTGCAAAGGGGCTTAAGAAGATATCAACCATGTTTTCCTTCATTGCAAAGAAGCTAGAAGCTTGTGAGAGTTAGTTATTAGGAAGTTTGTGCAATGCAATTTCCATCAAAATTTTGAGCAAAACTATGTTTGAAGAACCAATTCAGGGGGAGATGGGCATTCAACACCTTGTTGCCGAACTGCCTTTTCCACTTGTTACCATCTTCAATAGTGTCCCCACTGCAAGTTGTTCTCATCAAGAAGCCTTTGTCTATACTGAATCCATCTAGCCTAATAATGGTGATTGACAAGCTCGAAGATTAGAACCGCTTGAACTATCCCAAAAGCAAGAAGATGAGCAACCCATTAGGTGTTCCACCCATTTAATCAGACCACCAGCAATACTTATTCACTACTACTACTTGACTGTCGAAAAAATCACTCTGTAGATGTAATATATGGCTTTTGGCAATTAATTGTCACAAAAACCTATGTCCTAAATAGAACCAAGATGTTATGAAGAGATAATTAAAGACAAGAGGTGGAGAGATGCAGTGCAAGACGAACTCTCGTAACCTTGTGCCCCTTTAGAAAGAAAAGAAATATGTCGACTGCAAGTAGATACACAAAATAAAGAATCTATAAAATGTTTGAAAGCTCACCATGGCCGCTAAAGGGTTCATTCAGACTCAAGGCATCGACTAGAATGAAACCTTCATGCCCATGGCCAAAATGAACAGTGTAACAACTTTCTTTTTTAGTGGCATCAAAAAATTTGGAGTTAACCTTTTTATATGGGGAATTGCATAAAAAGGTATCTATGGAGATGCTTAGGACATAAACTAAAACAAACATAAACTCAAGAAAGCCTTGTATAGCTTAAAGCAGTCCCCCCGAGCTTGGTTCTTTCACCCAAGTTATGCACCTATGAAGTTGGCTTTGAGAGGAGCTCCACAAATTATATGTTTCTCACTTTTCATGGGAGGCCAAAAATTATCATTCTACTTGTGTATGCACATGACAATGACAAGTGATGGTGTTGAGTTTATGTTGTATTGTTGTGCATAAAAGATTACCCAATAAACAGTTTGAAATCAAGGATTTAAGTACATTAATATATTTCCTAGGCATAAAGGTTGCTATTCAAACAAGGAAATCTTTATATGCCAACAGAAGTATGCATTTAGATCTTTTCCAACAGATAGGTTGTCTGACTGTAAAAGCTGCAGACAAACCATTGGAACTAACTTGCAAATTTTAAAAGGAAAAAAGAGATGCGTGGAACGTGTTCAAAATTTTCGAAAGTTGTTGAGAAAATTTACTTATTTGACTCTCATTAGACTCGACAACACCTATCTTGTAAGTCTTATACATCCTTTCATACATGAACTCAAATCCACTTGTGTTGAAGCTGCTAATAGAATTTTGAAATACTTTAAGTGAACCCCAAGCAGTTGAATTTTAATGGAGAACAACTGGTCCTAGTAAAGTTAATGTGTACATTGATATAGACAAGGTTGAGGGCGCGTTGATGATAGGAAATCCATATCTGGATGTTGCACATTTGTTTGAGGCAACCTTATGACATGAAAAAGCAAAAAACAATCAGTAGTGGCTAAGACAAATGTTGAAGCTTAATATAGAGCCAAGTAGCTTGTATTTGAAAACTCATATGGGTAAAAGCTTTGTTAAGAGACATGAATATTAAAGTTAAGGGGTATAGCTGTAATTTATATTCAAGCAAATCTAGTCTTTTCGGGAGCACACCAAATACATAGAAGTTGATTGTCATAATATAAGTGAAAACATGCAAGATGGAACTGTTCAAACTCCTCATGTAAAAAAAATGAATATCACTCGCCGATATTTTTATGAAGAGCAAATAACAATTCATATCTACCAAGTTGTGACAGACTGACATATGTGCACCAACTTGGGGTGGAAACTGTTGCATGAATCATGGAGGGCATTTTAACATTTTAACTTTCCAATATGTGGTAAATCCTAATGTTGTCATTTTCTTGAACAAGTGATTGGTAGGAATGACTATGTATTCGATTTGGATAGGGATCTCTGACTAAACCGTTCTAAAAAATCAGATATTAATGTCTGGTTAAGAAATTGTATTAGATTTGAATTTAATAAATGACATCCGATCATATTTGGATTTAGATATACATAAATATGTGAATGAATGTGGATTTGGATTCAAAACTAGATTTATTTATAAATAAATATTCTATATCCAATGCTCTTACATTTTGAAAAGCAGCCAGAGTCCGTTCAAAATTTGGATTTTGTTTCAAATATGAACATAAAAATCATATTTGCATCAGATTCAAATTGTGAAATCGGGTTTTGGATTTGGATTCAGATATGACTTTTCTTTCTTCGTATTCTAATTTGAATTTGAATTTGCATATGTAAATCTCTAAAAAAGCGAATATGGATAAGTGATTGGTCTTACCAAGCTGGAGCAGTTGGGATATTATTTACCAAGATTGGACTTCCTAAAACTGTGTTGTGCCAATCTCGGGTGATCTTCTTTCCTCTTGATTATCAATGTAGTCCTTCCTTGTTACTATCGTGGTGTATTTGCCCAAACATATATGAATGAATGAGCGTGCCTAATACATGAGCTCCAGTTTTTATAGTTAGAATGCATGTAATATAGCCAAATATTACCAAACAAAAAAGGACAAGCGGAATATATTATAGTGATCACTTTTCCTTTAAGAAAATAAAATAAAATAAAAAAACACCATTTCCTTTTTTTTTTTTTCCTACCCATTAAAGCTGTGATCACTTTCAGTTTTTGTGCTGCTATAAATAAACATAAAGTTTTACCACTCACATGACCAAACCCGTCAACATTTGAGGTGTTTTTTTTTACTGAAACACGTTGTTTTATGTCCTTTTTTTACTTGTGATCAGGAGTGGAGGGAGGGATGGTCGGCCGTCGGTCGCCTAGGCCGTGGGCCCACTCTACCTAACTAAAAAAAATTACATTAAAAATCTGAAAATCTTTAGTTGTTTAATGTATTTTTTGTATTATGATTTAATTTGGTCCTACTCGGATAAATTCGTTGGACCGTTTGGTCTGGTCGAACGACCATTTGGCTCGCCCCTAAAAAAAGTCCTAGTTCCACCCCTGCTTGTGATGGTTTGATACACGTATATATGAAACACATGTATAATATAGTTGAATAGAAAGATGATTGGTGATGTTCCACTATCACAGATAATACAGGGATATTAAGGCATAACAGTGAATGAATGAGCGTTCCATTTATTACTTAAAACACCAGCCCGCTGAATGGGTCAGGTTAAGCAATAAATACTCGTTATGAATGAGGGCTTTAGGGGAAGCAACCTGCCCTTAAGTATTGATCAATCGATTCTTTGGTCGAAACATTCCGCGAACCTTCGCCACAGCTCTCACGCGATCACGTGGGCCCCACCTACTGCGTTCGAGAATCGAGATGGAGTGTTGCCCTTGTCAGAAGTCTCGCCGGCTGCAGACCAGAAAGTTGGGCGAATCCGGTCCAAACCTGCCGCAGCCTGTTTCAACGGTGCCAAGCCGAATCTGGAACCGACTTACTTGACTAGAGAGTGGAGCTCTACAAGTCTAAATCAAGTTGGTTTGGTCCACCTAACGAGTGATTGTAGCAAAGTTATTAAAACCAGTTTGAATCAGTCTTCATAGGCCGATTTGAATCGAATCGGCTATTTTTCCGATTCGATTAAGTGGTCGACTCTAGGCTGGTGGAAAATCGAGCGTCTTTTTCCATGAATCAAAGAACATCAAGTCTAAATCAAGTTAGTTAAGAAATCAGGACGAATTCATGTTTAAGAAATGACTTTGGAACGTATTTGGATTTGGATTCAAATGAGTATTCGATCCATGTGGTTTTAAATGCATATCATATGTCCTATGTGTATACATTTTGAAAATCGATTATTTTAACACATCTTATTTCTGTTTGTATTGGCTTAAAGGTGAGATCAGATTCACGTTCTAATGCGAATATAGAAATCAAATATTTGAATTTGGATATGTGAGCTTTTCTGTACTTGTATTCTTCTAATCTAAATTTATGAACATTCTAAAATGTTAATATAATAAAGAGTACATCCGATCCTATTCATAGTGACGCTAGCAAAGCGGGACAGCTGAGTTGATACAGTTTTGCAATAGAGTCTTTGGGTCTCAACGGGTCAAACTAAGCTTGGGCATCGGGTTGGGCCAGACCGGCATGACACATAAAACCTGAGCTCGAGCTCAGCCCAATTAAATTAAAAAATATGTATTTTTTAATATAAAAGAATATATAAATATAATTATTCATAATAAAATATTAATATATATATATATATATATATTAATAAAATATATATTAAAAAAAATTATCGAACCGAACTGGGCTTATTGAGCCCATCCAAGCTAGCCCGATAACTGATCGGGCCAACCCGGTGCCCTTTTGTATCAGGCCAGTACCCGGCCCGACGCCCAACCTTAGACCTCCTAGAAATATGGGAGCGCACCGTACACACGGATCCATAACCCATGTGTTTTTTGGTGTATTTGACTATGAATAATGTTTGTGGGTCCTAGCGAAGAATGACCCAGAGTCTGGCAACATAAACAACACCAGATCTGTAGACTTACTGGGTAATGTAGGCCTGACCGGAAATGGGCGCCAGTCGGGTCAGACCTTCTCATTGCATAGTCTGACCTAACCGGGTTACTTTTATTAGTACACTGCTTTCGGTTCCGGCCAGAGGACGTCTTTCTAAAATCGTATAGCTGAACCCCAACTTCCACACCTAAACAATTTAGAGTTTTGTTCATATTCAAGGTTGAATTCAACTGTGAAGAACAAGCTGTTGAATCCAGGAGACATGTATGTGGAAAATTTGAAAAATATGAGACTGAAAACTTTGAATCGGAGGTCTACCCTTGTATTCTTGTTATACAAGTATTTTAAAGGGTGTGTTTGATAGTCTCGGATCTTAAATTCAAAGTTTGGTATTATTAAAAATTTCATAGTCATGGATTTAAAATCAAACCCCTTCCCTCTGACTTCATATATAAGGTTTTGGTTACAAACTATGGATCTCTAATCCCCTTTTTCTCTTAATAGTTAAATCCAATATTTGTTTATATCGTGTGTAAGTAAATCTTAGACAGGAGTGGAGATAGGGGGCTGGCCGGGGCCGTTTTCCCCTCCTTAGATTTTGAAAATTCAAAAATTTGTATGTAAATTTAAAATTTTAGTTTAACATATATTAAAAAATTAGAAAATTATATTTTAGTCTCATTTAAAAATTTGAAACTATAATTCAACTTCTACAACAGAAAATTAATAGTTCTGCCCTTGATCTTTGGTCAACCTCAAAACCCAGATCCAAAGCTAACAAAAGCACCGGAGCTCACAAGGCTTGGTCATGGAGGCTTACCTTCAATCCGGAAGAAATGTAAAACTCGAGTAACTCTACCGAGATTAATTTGAATCATAGATGGGAACATCTGACCTATTGAGATTCCTGACTTGCTTTTAGTTGGCTCAAGATGACTTGGTGTGGTGTAGTAGTGCTACAACCGTTGAGAGTGGAAAGTGGGGTCCGGAAAAGTGGAAGCAGAACAAGTCAAAATAACGCAAATACAACACACAAAAAAAAACATGACGTCCTTTTCTTAAAGAAGCAGGTAAAGAGAACCAACAAGCTAATAAATACCTTGCTTTTACTCGAACCCCAAAGACTTGGATTCCTTCTCCTTCTGTTCTGCCTTATACCTTTCCTCAACAAATACATCACGTTCCTCCCTCTCAATAAACAAAATACTACGCTTCCTTGTTCAAATTACCAAAACACCCATGATGGGTCGGGAAAGGCCAAGCTACCCCCATTCGGCCCCCACCCCTATTCTTACCCTTCTCCAAGGTTCAGTAGGGTTGTTTTGGAACTGCAGTAGTTTGAGTGTCACATACATGTAGGGGTGTCCAATGTTGGACTCAATTCGTTAAAGCTTGACTCGTGAAAGAGTTCGAGCCGAGTCATTTGCTTAACGAGTCGAGTTCGAGTTCATGAGTCGACTCATTCAAATAATCGAGTTGAGTTCGAGTTCACCAAACTTGAACGTTTAAAGCTCTATTTGGCTCAAAAATGATGTGTAGCGATTTTTTAAATATCCGACTCATTTTTTTAAATTAAAAACCGATATATTGATGTCAATTAATTATGTAAGTTTTTACAAAAACTCATTCAAAGTTGTCGAGTCTGAATCGAGTCGAGCTCGATTTATGGCAAAGTAATAGTCCACATATTCAAACGAGTTTGTCAAGCCTTAATCAAATCAAACTCGAGCTCAACACGTAACTATTCTCGAGCTTGAACTCGAGGTTTTCACTGGTTGAACGGAGCTCGAGTTGGCTGAACCCGGGCTCGACTTGGGTTGTGTTCACCCCTACATACATGCTACCATTTACAATATAATATAAAAAAGTAATACCCATGAATGAAAATGGCATCAAAGGCGACATTCTGAACGAACTATGTTACATCTGGTGAGTACAAAATTTAAGCCATTCCATTCAAGCTCTAAAATATTCAAGACAAAATGTCACCTCCTCTTAAATGATAGCGCTCCCGTCTTTTTAAGGACGCCTATTCAAAAGACCAGGGCAACTTAATGAGTTTAAATGCTTTGGCTCCCCACAGCTAAACTAAAACGGCTCCATATTCAACGGCCTGCAGGTGCATCCCAAGTTTCAACCATCTTCCCTTCAAAATTAACATACATCGCAGTACAAGCGGTCTCCTGCTCAGGGGCCTGCACTGTTTGGTCATGTCTGATATTAAATGAACGATGTTATTCAGTTGGTCTGATCCGGTAAGCATAGTTAGTCCAGATTTGGGCTTGTACATAACATTCAGACTCCGCATCATGATGCATATTTGAATCTGAATCCGGATTTGTACCAAAACTAAAAGTTTTAATTAATTTGGTGTTTGAAACTAGGTTAGTGCGGTTCCCTTTTTAGCTAATCGCGCTTGTCCTTGACATTTTAAAATTTCAAATCTTAATAGGGATGCTAATACAACTGATTTGGATCTGATATCTGAACCACTTCAAAAAAGAAAATTTTGATATCCAATTAAGAAATCAGATCCGATTAAAAAATGACATATGATGGCATTCAGATTTAAATAACTGTCCTATATTTAATATTTATAATGCGGTTTGAATTCGGCTTAAAATTCTTATAAATCAAATTCAGATCACATCCAGATCATTGAATTCAAATTTGGATCTAAATTTATATATGACAAATTTTTCTTCATTCATATTCGATGATATGAACATATGAAAAACATGATATGGATAAAAATTTCATATGCGATTAAAAAATCAGATCCGATTCAAAAAAGGCATTTGATGACATTCAGATTTAAGTAAATATGGTATATCTGATATCCATAGTGCGGTTTCGATTCGGTTTAAAAGTCGTTCATATCAAGTTCCGATCAGATTGGAATTACTGGATTCAAATCTGCATTTAGATTTAGATATTACATAGGATTTCTTCATTCGCATTCGGATATATGAAAATATGAATTCATTCGTATTCGGATATATGAAAATATGGAAAACATGATATGGTTATAAGAGTGCATGCGATTAGGATCGGATCGGTTGACGTCCCAAATCACTTCCAAAAAGTCCGGTGAGCAAGGAGAGAAGGGTATCTTTGGCATCCAATTCTAATTTTCCGTGCACCTTTCTCCTTGCTGCTTTCCCTGCTTTCAAGTTTCATTCGCGTAGCCGTATAATCCATCGTAATCTTTTCTTATTTTTTCTCATTCTAGTCCGATTTTCTCCCTACGTGTACGGCATTTAACAATTAACATTACAATATTGTGCTCTATTCCAGAGATAAAGCTGAGTCTCTCTATATATATTTATTCTTATACACGTCTCGGGTGAGCTTCCACCTTCCGCGATCTCTCTTCGCCGACGCCTCGTGCAGAGTTACCTTGGGAAATGGCCGCTAGGCATGCGTTTGTGGCACTGTTGGCCTTAACTGCCTCACTCCTGCTCCCGGAATCCGGTCAAAAATGGTGGGTGACTGGGCTTTCCGGCGGCTCCGACCATCTGCCTCTGGGAGAATCCCACTTTCTCAAGACCTCGCTAGTTCGCCGGAAATTGATCGGAATCTCACCTTCATCGCAGTTACAGCAGGTGATGCTCTGGGACTTCTTCGCTTTCGTGTTCTCTTTCTTGACGGAAGTCCCGTACCCTCAAGTACTACTGTTCTCCCACTCAAGCACGTTTAGTTTAAGAAAGAAGAAAAGCCTTAAGGCGCTTCGTGTTTCTGACAAAATATTCTCACACATCTTGCAGAATCCAGTGGGCTCCCGAGTTTTCCACGTAACTGCTTACGGCGCGGATTCGTCGGGGAAGACCGACAGCACCGATGCATTGATGAAGGCGATCGCCGACGCATTTCAGGCGGCGGATGCTCATGTTCTGATGCAGGGGATTCCCGATCTTGGTGGCTCGGAGATTCACCTTGACGGTGGTGTTTACCTGATAAGCCGGCCTCTCCGGTTCCCGTCCTCCGGTGGTGGAAACCTGTTGGTAAGTCCTCTCCCGCTGCTTACGGTACTCCGCCGGAATCGCTTGTCATCCAGCTTCTTCCTGGATGGATTGGATGCGCAAATTTGGTGAATTAGTTTCCCTAACAGAAACAGAGGAAAATGTGTTTTCCATATATCAACCGCATTTCCTTTCTTTGTGCTTTAATGAAACAAAATCATTCCGTGTTCTCTTCAAAACTGTTTCTGTAACTAAAGAGATCTCCTCTCTTCCTCACATTGTCACCAAAAAAAAAAATAAAAAAGAAGAGTTCTCCTGTTACAGTTGCAATGGAGGAAACGTTCACCAACCTTTTTACCTTCTTCAAACGACTGCCAACTAATTCATTTTACCTTTCCCTTTTTCTACTCCATAAAATAACTAAAAGGATTCTTTGGAACAATCCGCTTCTTCTTTTCTGCTTCCTTTTTCCTCCACCCTTGACTTCAACCCTTCACCTTTCTTTAGTTTCTTAGTTAGTCCGCATGCAACTAATGAAAAGCTGCCTTACCATTCTGCAAGAGTTGTAAAAGTAACGCCACCACTGTTTCTTCTTAACGGGGTTTAGGTTCATGGCGGATCGTTAAGAGCTTCAGATGATTTTCCCGCCGATGGGTACCTTATAGAGTTGCAGCCATCTTCTTCATCATATGCATTCGAAGACATCACATTCAAGGACCTAATGCTGGACGCGAATTACAGAGGTGGTGGAATGTCGATTGTTAACTCACTGAGGACTACAATCGACAATTGTTACGTTTCGCATTTCATGTCAGACGGCATCTTGGTTAAGGGAGGCCATGAGACCTACATACACAATTCCTTCCTCGGCCAGCATATTACGGCCGGCGGTGACCCAGGGGAGAAGAGCTTTTCCGGCACCGGCATCAACCTTATGAGCAATGACAATGCTGTGACGGACGTCGTCATCTTCTCGGCGCAGACCGGAATCCTCATCTCCGGCCAAGCTAACATCATCACAGGGGTTCACTGCTATAATAAAGCAACCGGTTGGGGTGGAACCGGAATTTACGTTCAGTCTCCCGGTTTGTCCCAGACCCGAATCGTGGACTGTTATCTGGATTACACCGGGATCGTTGCCGAAGATCCGGTGCAACTACACATCTCAAATTCTTTCTTTCTGGGCAACGCCTTCGTTCTACTCAAGTCTATCGCCGGGGTCGTAAATGGGCTGAACATCGTCGACAACATGTTTTCCGGCGACGGAAAAGCACTGGACATAGTCCAACTGGATCAGTCCAAGACCGCTTTCACTTCCATCGACCAAGTGGTGATAGACAGGAACAACGTCAGGGGCATGAACCTGAGGTCCACGACCGCTAAGGGAACGGCTTATGGGAACGGGACGAACACCTGGACCGTCGATTTCTCGAGCGTCCTTCTGTTCCCGGATCTCATAAGGCATGTGCAGTACACATTGTACACCCCTGGCGTGTTTCCGAACCATGCGCTGAGGAACGTTTCACGCAACTCGGTTACTGTGGGGGCTGATACGCCCGTGTCTGCCTCCGTGTTTGTCTCGGTCGATCAGAACACGTTGCCGATAGCGAGCTAGAGAAGGCAGATCTTGAACTGAAAGTTCAAACAGACGAATGGGCCCAAGTCATCGGCCGTTCATGTATAGATTACTTTAAGTGTGTGTTTGTTCAAATTTTCTACGGGCAAAAAAAGTCGACGCCTGCAGAGAGGAGAGGAGAAGTTGAAAAAGGCCCAAATGGGTGAAGACTTGATGTCAAAAGGTGCTTCTGTCATTCGGTGTCATCCCGACGATGCAAATTATTATGATCTTTTATTCAAATAACTAGAGGCGTTTGATTCATTAATTCAAAGTACTTTGTTCCTTATGTCATCTTCTGTTATTGTGGTGCCTGTTTTTCAAAGGTTCGGGTACACGACGGAAAGATTTGGTGGCCATGCGCAACATTTCTTTGATTTCTTAACATAAACGGAAGATGTATGCACCTGTAGTTGGTTGCGTAATTGTTTTTTCCTTGTTGCCTGGATTCAAGACATGACTAACTAAAAGGGGGTTTTCTGTTTTAAAATACATTGTAGACGACAAGAGGTTAACAACCTACAGCTTAGAAGTAGGGGTGAACATGAGCCGAGTCGAGCTCGAGTTCAGTGAGCTCGATCTCGGCTTGACTAATGAAACCTTGAGCTCGACTTGGCTCGAGCTTGAAAGTAGCTTTAGATGCAGCTCAAACTCGACTCGATAAGCTCAAGGTTGACTCAATTAAGGCTCGGCAAACTCATAAACTTGTTTGAATATATCAACTTGATTAAGGCTCGAGCTCGATTCGGCAGTTACGTGTTGAGCTCGAACTCAACTTGATTATTTGAACGAGTAGACTTATGAACTCGAGCTCGACTCGTTAAGCAAATGACTCGGCTCAAACTCGTTCACGAGCCGAGCTTTAACGAGTCGAGCTCGTGTAGCTCGACCTGTTGTTCAGCTCTATTTAGAATAGAGGCTTGAATTTCCTCTGTTTTCCTTGCTCCTGGAGTCTTAGGTTGTATCTAGACGAAGGTGAGATACGGTATACTGGTTAACTAGAGTGCTACGACTCACAATTTACAGTTTATGAGAGTAGTACCCATAAAAATTGAGCATTTTAGCATACACACTTAAAAGAGGTTGCTTGATAACATGAATTTTATGTTCATGGTGTTCCATAAATACACACACTCATGGAATATTGAGTTTGTATACGTTCACGAAACACTGCATTCCAAAGAATGTAGTGTTCCTGCTAGTAGAATGCCCTCAAACTAGTAAATACTCAAGTTTTGGAGGTATGATAGAAGCATACTAGCTGGATTGGGATTTCTTTCATTGATGGCTTGTTCCTTATGCAATACAGGCTGATGAAAGAACGAAATCAAAATTTATTTTCCATCTCAAATCATAACTAATGTTCTGTACGCCGAAGATATGAATCGGAATCATTGAAACTTTTGTCATTTTTAACATATTCTTTTCTTAATGGCATGTAAACCCTGACTCTTTTTGCATGGTGGATCGTTCTGCTCAACTAATCAAAGGGTTATAGGTGGCCAAACGTGCAAGCAAAAGTACCTGTGGCTTCCCAAGAATTTGTTGGACGTTTGTTATCGAGCCACGTTCCTTTGCCTTCTACTTTATTACTTTTCAAACTTTAATATAAGGATTGGCTTCGTAGGAAGTAGGTATGAAGCGGTTAGCTAACTGTTCGATTTTGACATTCAAGCCTTAAGTTAAGTGGCCTGTCCATCGAAGGGCGGGTGGCCATTAGAAGAAACTTATGCAATGTCATAGATCAGGTGATCGCATGGAAATGAGAAAGAGGTTAGGTGGCTCCAAATTTTTATCACCTAATCCACTAAGACTTGGTTCACCAATCTAGAGCTAGACCTATATGAGCGAGTGGTCTATTCCGGTGAAATTGGAACGATACATAAAAGATTAGCATGACCCGGATGACACATACAAACAGAGAAATATGAGCAAGTGAATTGCTGACTTCGAACGATGCTTTATGAATGCGTTAGCTAATGAGAATCATTCATGGAACGAGTGTTTCGTTTTGTACATGTTTAATGGAAATGTCAATTGGGTTGGATTATTTTTCTTTTCTATTTTTTTCAATGGTTAGAGGATTCCTAAGGGTGAGTATAGTCGTCACTGAGAGTCAGTGAGTAACCAGTGTGATTATATTTTGACTTCTCTCTCATTCTCATGATCATAATGCAATTGCCAATTATTTTATTTTCTTTTTTCTTGAAGTAGTTTAAATAATAAAAAACTTTATGTTTAAGGGCATCTACAGCTTGATGTTAACAGTTATATACAAATTTGTATGTAAAATGATGGGCCAAATTAAATTGTCGATTTCCTTCTTATTACACATATCTCTATATAGCTATATATATATATATATATATATATATATATAGCATGCATTGATTCATGAAAGATCTATATTATAATATTGATGTGTAAAGTAGTTGTTTGTTTTTTACTCTCAAGTATTTTTTCAAGCTTCGTTTTCCTTGTCTAGATCGACAAGCGGCTTTCACGTACCCATGCACACATTTCGATGGAAATTTACTGTTCATCCAGAAACGTTTAAAAAAAATTTTCAACTTAACAAACGCAAAAATTTTTTTATGACGTTAAACATGATTTCGAAAATATTTTTTCGGAAATATTTTCTCGCCCCGACATGGAAATATGTTTCCGGTTTTTTTTTTTTCTGCCCGTTAGACGCGGGTCGAGCTCCGCTCGTCTTCGTCCTCCGCGTCGGGCTCCGCTCGTCTTCATCTTGTCGTCTTCGTCCTCCGCTGTTGCTTCAACCGTCACCGTAGCTTTGACGTCCAGCGGTGGCTGAAGCGAATCTTAGCGAACGAGTCCTCAAACCCACAGAGAAGTTCCGTTGTTTGGTCCATTGTTGATCTTATCCCTCTTCTTCTTCTTCGCTTGTGCTTCGTCTGTCTCTGTCTTTGTTTCTATTTCTCTCTCTATCGCTCCTCGGCTTGGAAGGATGTTGGCAGTGCTTGAGGAATCGGTGGCGAAGAGCCCAGTCTGCGCCTGCCTGAAGAACGGCAGGGCTCTGATCGACTACTTCGCTTCCAACACAACCAGAAGCGTCGCCATTAATCTCGGCAACTCTGGCTCTCTGGTCTACAGCACCGATCGGCAGAACCCTCTTCTCCCCAGGTCCGATTATCTGAGTGGAGCGAATCTCAGACGCTTTTCCCTCTTTGCTTTTTCCGTTTCTTCTTTTTTTAAATGTGATTTACACATGTTTTCGTTTCCGATTAATCGATCGGGGTTTATATGAGATATAGCTTATGAAATTTTGATGGGAGTGACTGAAGGCTGCCGGGAGGTTGATCTTAGGAATTGCATGTTTCGCCGTCGAACATTGTGTATGTTGTGGTGCTGCTTAAGGTTGAATAGGAGATTTGTGCGTTTTTTTTTTTTGGTAAGAACCCTCTGTACGGAGATAAAATTGCTTCAACTTTTGCACTTCGCCTGAAATTCAGGCACCTTCTGGTGATTGGATTTTGCACTTCTGTTTATACATATGGTTATGGATAGGTATACCTTCCGGAAACAATACCTCAACCGTGAAGTAGTGATCCCTTAGCATGTATACCTCACATGGGTTTGAACTTTGAGCATAGTCGCCCTGTTTTTACCATTTACAAACATTCGAGTTTTTATTTGTTTTTTGAGAATGTCTATGAAAACTTGTTCTTGATTATACTGATTCACTACACTAGTCATTCTTCATAAGCAAACAGAAAGATTCTCAATGTTGAACAATTTTCTTTTTGGTGATGTAGGCCAATGCTGCATCAGGCATGGCAGTCAATGATGACTGCAAACTGAAATTCTTAGAGTTGAAGGCAAAACGGACTTACCGCTTCATAGTTTTCAAGATTGAGGAGAAGCTCAAGCAGGTCATTGTTGAGAAACTTGGGGAGCCAAACCAAAGCTATGAGGATTTCACTGCAAGCCTGCCAACAGATGAGTGCCGATATGCTGTTTATGATTTAGCAAGATGCTGTATGCTAGTTCGAAGGACAGGTTCAAGAGAGAACTTGATGGAATCCAGGTTGAACTGCAAGCAACTGACCCTACTGAAATGGGCCTTGATGTTATCAGAGGTCGTGCCAATTAGACCTTGTTGCAGTTGTATGTATGAGATCAAGGCTTGAATTTGTGTATCTACTGTAAACCCATAGAATTTTATTTTTCTGTGTTTTTTGTCTGTATACAAGTGTGGTACTGTTGCTAAATGCTAAGCTTTTAACTTGATTTTTTTTGTTCTAGAATGACGTGGATCTCGTCCATCGGATAGAAGATGTAATCAGGAAACAATTAAGAGAATTTGAATGCAGAAAGAATGAAGTGCTTGGTGACCTCACAAAGGTTGGTCTTCTTATGTGCCCACATTTTTGTAGATGAGGAAATTATCAGAATTTTTGTGCTTAGGGAACAATGAAAAGTTGGTGTTTAAAAGTTATCAACATTTTAGGTTAACAAGTGTTCTACAAAAATAGATTGTTTTCCTCTGTTCGCCCGTAACATTGTATTGAGACCATTTCTGACTGTAGAAACATGAACGAGATAGGGAGAAGGAAAAAAGACACACAATATACGTGGAAAACCTCAAAGAGAGGTGAAAAACCACGGAGAAGCTCTACCTAGGTGCACAACCGCAACCCTAGGAGAGAGAAAGTCTTATTCCACTTAATCAACAATTACACCATAAGTGAGAATATATAAGAGGGAGACCCGCCTAGGGTACCAAGCCACTCTCGGTACGAAGCCACTCTCGGTACCCGCGCCCATGGGACCGAGTCCATATCCAGACCCGGTACCCTAATACATGATATTCTAACACTCCCCCTCAAGTTTGGCATACATGTCAAACATGCCAAGCTTGCTAACATTCTTTTCGAATGAAGATGTACATAGCCCTTTAGTTAAAACATCCGCGACTTGATCTTCAGACTTCATATACGGCAGAATTAACTCCTTCGAGTCGATGCGTTTCCTTATGAAGTGGCGGTCGATCTCCACATGTTTGGTTCTGTCGTGCATGACCGGATTGTTTGCCAAGTTAATAGCAGACTTGTTGTCACAATACATCTTCATCTTCTCTTCCATTTTAACCCCAATATCAGCTAAAAGAATTTTGAGCCATAACATCTCTGTAACCTCCATAGCAACAGCCCTGTATTCTGCCTCTGCACTAGACCTGGAACAAACTTCTTGTCTCTTACTTCTCCATACCACCAAGTTACCTCCAAGAAAGATGCAGTATCCTGTGGTAGACCTTCTAGTATCTGTGCATCCTGCCCAGTCGGCGTCAGAATATCCTTCAATACTGAGTTGATCTTGTCGAGTGTAGAGCAGTCCTTTCCCTGGGTTATTCTTTAAGTATCCCAAAACTCTTTCAGCACTTTTCCAATGACAATCAGTAGGGGCATGCATAAATTGACTTAACACACCCACAACATATGTAATATCCGGACGAGTAAGAGTGAGATAAATAAGTTTACCAACTAGTCGCTGATACTTGCCTTTTCCTTCCTTATCCAAAATCGTCCCGGTCTTGATACTTATCCTTGTGCCAGAATCCATGGGAGTAAGATAGGGCCTACATCCCAATTTACTTGTCTCTTGTAGAAGATCCAAAGTATATTTTCTTTGGCTCATAACAAGGCCAGCCTCAGATCGTGCGATCTCAATTCCCAAGAAATACCTTAATTTTCCCAGATCTTTAAGATCGAATTCAGCAGCTAATGTTTCCTTCATCTTCCTTTTTTCTTCTTCGTCATCGCCTGTGACAATCATATCATCAACATATACAAGTAGAAGGCTCACCAGACCATTTCTCTGCTTGATAAAGAGGGTGTGATCACCATTTGCCTGTTTATATCCATTTGTCTTCATAACAACTCTAAGTCTTTCAAACCACGCTCTAGGGGACTGCTTGAGGCCATACAATGCTTTCTTGAGATAGCAACACTTTCCGTTCTGTGCATATCCAGGTGGCATGCTCATGTAGACTTCTTCCTCAAGGTGACCATTCAAGAAGGCGTTCTTGACATCAAGTTGGTCCATGCTCCACTTCTTTTGCACAACCAAGGCAAGGATAACTCTAACTGTCTTCAGTTTAGCAACAGGCGCAAACGTCTCAAGATAGTCAATCCCATACTTCTGGCTAAACCCCTTCGCAACGAGACAAGCTTTATAGCGTTCCACAGTGCCATCAGGTTTGTACTTCACAGTAAATACCCACTTGGAACCAACTAAGTGAGTTTCTTTGGGAATATCAACAACCTCCCACGTATTGTTCTTTGCCAGGGCGTCCATCTCCTCTGTCATGGCCTGTAGCTATTTGGGATCCTCCCTGGCATCTTCCACAGACCTGGGAATAACAGCCATAGGTAAAGACGTGATAAAACACTTATAGTCTTTACTGAGTTTAGCATACGAAACAAATCTCTGAATGGGATAAGAAGTACATGACCTGGTGCCTTTACGCAGGGCTATGGGAAGATCTTCATTCATTGGACTTGGATCATCCGGGGAGCTCACAGGATTGGGATTGGTAACATCAACAACCTCCATCACATCCTTCTGCTTCCTGCTGTAAACCTGACCAAACAAATGATCACGAGACTGTTCTTCCATAGGGCCCCCCTCCATCTGACTGTCTCTGTCCTTACTGACTGTGTCAACCACACTCGGAGAACTGGCCGTGTACTCCAAGAAGTCCGTGAACTGAATTAACTGATGCTGAGAATACTCTTCCACTCTCTCACCTAGACACTCCCCCTGAAGAGGATTCGCGGGAAAGTATGCCTCATGCTCATGAAAAGTAACATCCCTGGAAACATATATTCTGGAAGTGCTAGGATCGATACACTTGTATCCCTTCTGGGTGGAGGAATACCCCAAAAAGACCGCTTTGATGGACCTAGGGTCGAGTTTCTTGAGCGTGGGACTATGATCATGGACAAAACAAACACACCCAAACACCCGAGGGGTCAAAGGCCAGGGATTCTGAGTAGGCTACAGAACAGAATAAGGGGAATGACCATTCAACACACGAGTAGGCGTACGGTTAATGAGATGAGCACTAGTGAGAAGTGCATCACCCCAGTACCGCTTAGGGACATGACGTTGAAACATAATGGCCCGGGTGACATTTAACAAATGACGGTTCTTCCTTTCAGCAACGCCATTCTGAGGAGGTGTGTAGCTACAGGATGTTCGTGTATAATACCCTTGCTTCGCAAGAAGTCATCAAGGGATTGGGAAACATACTCTCGAGCATTGTCAGTCCGAAAGGCCTGAACAAAGGTCTGAAATTGAGTTTCAACAAATGCAACGAAGTTTTTGACAATGCCGGGAACTTCACTACGTTCTTTCAACAAATACACAAACGTACACCGAGAGTAGTCATCAATAAGAGTCATGAAATAATGAAAACCACGACAAGTGGGTACCCCCGAAGGACCCCCAACATCAGAGTGAACCAAAGCAAAAGGACGACTGGTTTTATTGAAAGAAATAGGGTACGAAGCCCTAACATGCTTAGACAACTGACACACTTCACAGGCGAGAGAGTCCAGGGAAACAAAAGTAAAAAGTCGAGGAAACAACTTCTTAATCAATTGGAACGGGAGATGGCCAAGCCGCTCGTGCCATCGCACGATGGTAGATCTGTCCTCCACACCTGACAACTGTCCACTAGTGGCTGAAATGAGAGCAGAAGCAACCTGCACGGGCAGTCTGTAGAGTCCATCAATAACCGAACCAATCTCAATCTTTGTCCCCGTCACCAAGTCCTGCAGGAAACACCGATCAGCAGAGAAGATTAGATTGCAATTGAGTTCTTTGGTAATACTGCTGACAGATAACAAATTCACCGGGATATTGGGGACATGAAGAGCATTATGAAGAAGATATTTATTCAATAGGGACAAACTCCCTTTTCCAGCCACAGAAATAGAAGACCCATCAGCCATAGACACGCGTTGCTGCCCGGAAGACAATTTATATTCTTGAAACATCTTAGGATCCCCTGTCATATGATGCGTAGCTCCGCTATCAACAATCCAATCACCGACCTTGGAAGTCATCTCTTCAGCCATCACGATCACCAGAGAGAGACAACGACGACGCCGCAGGTCACCAGCGGCGCGGAACAACGATGAGCACCAACAGACAGTAAATCCCTTGGATAGAATCACAAGAACGAGAGAAAAATCAAGTTCTATCAAGAAAGAAGCGATAAAGAGAGAGAGGTAATATCTTCACCGGATTCCCAATCAACCCCAAGAGTGACCAGAATGTCGATTGGGGGAAACAATCGTCGATGTCGCTCGACGGAAGCGATGCCTCCTCTCTCTTGGGCTGCAATCTCTCACGGGTAGAAGTTGCACCACACGTTCTCTTTGCTGGAATCAAGATTCAAGAGGCAAAACCAACAAGTATCAAGGTATAGAAGTGAATAGGAAATCAACTTCGAGATGAGGAATGCCTTCACCCGTAAGACCAATTTAACCCCGGTCTTTTGTAAGGAAAGGGGGATGCGATCGCCGGAGCGCTGGTGGACGTTGAGGCAATCCTCAAGTTACGCTTCTCTCCTCCTTTATGTCAGCGCGTAAGCACGCATATCTCCCTTCTTCTCCGGGAAGCAAGACGACTACGCCGGTCAACAACACACGAACGACGGCACAAGAGCGACGCCGTAAAAGGGGTGACACCGGCGGCGGCGGAAACAGTTGTGGTGGTATCGGGTAAGGCAGCGGCAGCAGCAGCGGCGGCGGCGGTAGCGGCAGCGGCGGTGGCGGCAGTGGCGGTGAGAGATATTAGGGTTGGAACTTCACAAACCCTAAAACTTTCCCAAACTCGTCGGCTCTGATACCATGTAGAAACACGTAACGAGATAGGGAGAAGGAAAAGAGACACAATATACGTGGAAAACCTCAAAGAGAGGTGAAAAACCACGGAAAAGCTCTACCTAGGTGCACAACCGCAACCCTAGGAGAGAGAAAGTCTTATTCCACTTAATCAACAATTACACCATAAGTGAGAATATATAAGAGGGAGACCCGCCTAGGGTACCGAGCCACTCTCGGTACCCGTGCCCATGGGACCGGGTCCATATCCAGACCCGGTACCCTAATACATGATATTCTAACATTGACAAATTTGTAGCAGTCCTGAGTTAGCTGACTAATGGCTATGTAGTTTGCTTAGTGTCAATATTAATTTGTTGACAAAATTTAGTTGTTTGGAGAAGCAAGAGACATGAGGTGTGTTCCCGCTCGAGTGCTGAGGCTGAATATAGAGCTGTGGCTACTGGGGTATCAGAATTGTTATGGCTGAAGATCTTATTGACAGATATTGGAATAGAGATTGAAGGGCCTATGAAGATGTATTGTGATAATAAGTCTGCAATTAATTTGGCTAACAATCCGGTTCTTCATGATCGAACAAAGCATGTGGAGATCGACCGTCACTTCATCAGAGAAAGAATTGATGCTAAGGAATTAACGCTTCCATCAATGAAGTCTGAAGACCAAACTGCTGATATCTTAACCAAGGCCTTAAGTGTAACTCCATTTGAGAGAAATGTATCCAAGTTGGGCATGTTTGATATGTATGCCCAACTTGAGGGGGAGTGTTGACGACTTGATGGGTCTTTTGCTGTACGGGTCCGGATCCTTACCCGATCCGATTTGTCCTAATTAGGACTACGTATCAGAATTGTTATGGCTGAAGATCTTATTGACAGATATTGGAATAGAGATTGAAGGGCCTATGAGGATGTATTGTGATAATAAGTCTGCAATTAATTTGGCTAACAATCCAGTTCTTCATGATCGAACAAAGCATGTGGAGATTGACGGCCACTTCATCAGAGAAAGAATTGATGCTAAGGAATTAACGCTTCCATACATGAAGTCTGAAGACCAAACTGTTGATATCCTAACCAAGGCCTTAAGTGTAACTCCATTTGAGAGAAATGTATCCAAGTTTGGCATGTTTGATATGTATGCCCAACTTGAGGGGGAGTGTTGACGGGTCTTTTGCTGTACGGGTCCGGATCCTTACCCGATTCGGTTTGTCCTAATTAGGACTACTTATGTCTCTGTAAACCCTAATCTTTGTGATCAATGTTGTAAGAAGCGTACGCTTCACAGCAAAAAAATACGACTCAAAGCGTTTTTAAGAAAAAACGCCTTGAGGCAGAGTTGTGAGGCGCACACAACCCTCGAACGTGCGCCTCATTTGGTGACGCGTACGCCTCTATCGGTGGCACACTCCGTGTTTGAAGCGCACGCATCAAGGAAAGGGTATTCCGACTTCTCCCTGCCTGGCCCTGCCTCCTCCATCCACGGTGACTGATCTATCTATCTCCGACTCCCCACCGGTAGGATCTTCTGTTCAATCATTCCTACCGTGATGCGCTAGCGCCGCAAACACTGAAGCACAATCAGCCCCTCCTGGCCTACTCTGAGGATATTGGTCTGGCAACGTCGCCGGGAACTCCAACGGCCTCCAGTCGAAATTTGAGGATTCCCACCCCTTTCCAATGGCAAATCAATCCCCTTCCCAATGGCAAATCAATCCCAAACGATTGTGAGCCTATCTGCAACCACCGCTTTCGTAAAGAAGAGCCAGAGTTGAATATATTCTAACTGAGAGTTATGTTCATCATTTCTGGTGGAGCCTGAGTGAATCCGTCGCCTAATCCGAGCGACTCCGACGACAAATAGTGTTGAGATCCATCCGTGAAGGTAGCAGATGCAAACCAGAGCAAAATGAGGGCTCAAACACTACAATCCGACCAGAAACTATGGTGAAATCAGTTTCTGAAGTCCGCCGGAATATTTCCTGCATTTTTCCGGTGCGGAAGCCAAATTCCGTCCATCTCGATGAATCTGGCAGAGTATTCAACCGGGGTTTTCAATTCCGGCGAATCGGCATCAGCGTGTCGGTGAAGATCGTGTCCCATCCGGATTCACGCGTCCCATTCATATTGTGTATTTATTTAGATTTACAAATTATTGTGATTTGCATATGTTGTGTATGGATCTTTATATAGAATGTTTAGTATTATAGTCACTTTTTTTTTTGTTTTGTTGTTATTTTATAAATATTATCTTATTCACAAATTTGTCCATGAAGCTTACGCTTCAATTAACGCCTCGCATCGCCTCGCCTCGTAAGAAGCTCAACGCTTCGCCTCGCTTTATCGCCTTTTACAACATTGTTTGTGATAATGAAGTTTCTAAGAGAGAGAGTGTCTGGCTGCTAGTGGGCGTCAGACCTCCTCACCCGTGGTTTTTCTTCCCTCGTGTTGAGGGTTTTCCACGTTACCTTGGTGTGCTTTCTTCTATTCTCATGCATACTTTATTTTAACACAGACCAAGATGTCAACACCAAATGTGAGGTTAATGGAACACTTAGAGTTGAAGCAGAGGGTGGTGCGTGCGAAGTTGCAACGGCTCTAAGTGAGGAACTTGAAGACCAAGGAGGAGGGTCTAAGTCCGGTCTAGATCGAGTCCAACCCATGGTCAAGGTCAAACCCGGTCACTTAGGGTCGACCTAGGGCGAGCCTAGGCAGATTTGGGTCCGAATCAAACCCAAACTCGTGCGGGTTAGAGGAGGATCGGTTTAGGATTGGAGGCAATAGGCCTTGAACCTTTGATTGGATGCCATTTGCTTATGCATTTGCTTTTGCGCCATTTGCTTGTGCACTTTGATTCATTCTTTTGAAACGGATCACTTGTTTAAGATCCGATTTGATCCAAGACTATAAATATTTTGTAATCCTTTGATTGCGTATGCAATTAGAAGAATTGGAGTTGATTTGTCAATTTGCTCTCTCTCTCCTCACGGTTCTCTCCTCTCTCCTTGCGCACCTTCTTCCCCACGGCGCCCCTCAGCCATTGCCGATTCCAGCCAAGCTTCTTCAAAACCGAGGGCTTTTCTTCTCTCTTTGCCTTATTCTCTATTCTCTTCTTCCTCCCACTCGCCCAAGGATTGACGGCTAGAAGGCTTCCTCGTGCTCCGGCGTGAAGAGTTCTCCTTGCCCACGATTTTCCCCACAACCATCATACGACGAACAAGGTGCAGCCATCACTCTCACAACCGTTGGTTTCTTATCAAAATGGCTAGGGATGGTCTCCCGGTTGTGGGGAAGACTTCTAGCGGTGCAGAATGTGAATCCACGGTGGGTTCACCGCCGGAGGTTGGACCAAGCTCTCGGAGCCGCCGAGGCCAAGTGGTCTCCTTTGGCCGAACTTTTTATAGAATCACTATTTCAACACATACCTTCTATCTTCTTCAAAACGTGAGATCAACCTCTTAAAGCCGTCGATGTTGAAGCCTCTTGCCGGCTTCAACCTTCCCTTTGGTGGCTCAGCCTCTCAACACTTTCGTGGCCAAAGTGAAGGCACCGAGTTCATCATGCTTGCATACGAAATGGGGTAAATACCGGGGACGAAGGAGGGACCACCGCCGGAGAGGAGATCCGCCTAAGCCATCATCAACCTTTTCGCCGGAGTTCTAGGGGCTGGTTTGTCAAGAAGCCACCGAGGGTGGAGGAGGGACCACCGCCGGAGGGGAGATCCGCCAAAACCTTCTCAACCGGTGCTCTCTTAGCCGGAGTCCTAGCACTTGGGTCCTTCAAGGTTGCCTTTGGTGAGATACACCAAACTCTACCGGGAAGAAGAGTCTCCTCTTCAAGCTCACAGAGAGGGGAGTGGTGATGCTCGGATGGGGTGAAGGGTGAGACACACCAAGCTCAAACGAGAGAGGAGAAGGCTACCCTACCTTCTATCTTGCGCCATTGCCATGGGGGACGTCGGAGCTCCAAGGTTCGCCGGTGGGAAGCTCTCCAAGCTCTCGGGTGAGGGAGTGGTGG
>JAANDH010001269.1:36715-99585 GCA_011799765.1 Nymphaea thermarum | reverse complement strand
TATAATGTCTATAATGAATGATTTAAACGATTAAAATCACTAGTTTATGTAGATTTAAATGAGACCAATGCATTCATTTGATCCCTTGAAACTAATCCAATGAGTTGAATTTGTAGTTACATCTCTAACGAATGATCTAAGAGATTGAAATGCCAAGTTCGCGTCAATACGAGAGAGATTTAATTGATTCATTTTATCAAACATATTTTGTTGAATGTGGTTAACTTGTTGTTACATTCACATTGAATGATTTTGTGTATTTAAATCACAAGTTTGTATGAAAATGAATGAGATTCAACTCATTCATATGATCCCTTTTAGTCAATCTAATATGTTTCACTTGTTATAATGTCCATAACGAATGATTTAAATGATCAAAATCTCTAATTTATATGGATACAAATGAGACCAATGCATTTGTTTGATCCCTTGTATCTAATCCAATGAGTTTAACTTTTTATTACATCTATAGTGAATGCTTTAAGGAATTGAAATCACAAGTTCCTATCAATACGAGTGGCATTTAAGTGATTATCTTGATCACACATATCTAATTGAATGTTCTTAACTTGTTGTTACATACATATTGAATGATTTAGTGGATTGAAATCACAACTTTAAAAGAAAATGAATGAGATTCAAGTGATTCATTGCTCACCTATATATAATCTAATGTGTCTCACTTGTTATTACATCTATAATGAATGATTTAAATGATACAAATCACAAGTTTGTATGAAAATGAATGTGATTCATCTCATTCATATGATCCCTTTTAGTTATTCTAAGATGTTTTACTTGTTGTAATGTCCATAACGAATTATTTAAATAAACAAAATCTCTAGTTTACATGGGTTGAAATGGGACCAACGTATTTGTTTGATCCCCTATATCTAATCCAATGAGTTGAACTTGTAGTTACATCCCTTTGAATGATCTAAGAGATTGAAATTACAAGTTCATATCAATAGAAGAGGGATTTAATTAATTCAATTGATCACACATATTTAATTGAATGTTGTTAACTTGTTGTTATATTCACATTCAATGATTTGGTGGATTAAAACCACAAGTTGGTTTGAAAATGAATGAGATTCAACTTATTCATATGATCCTTTATTGTTAATCTAATATTTTTAATTTGTTATAATGTGTATAATGAATTATTTAATTGATTAAAATCACTAGTTTATGTAGATGCAAATGAGGCCAATGCATTCGTTTGATCCCTTGAAACTAATCCAATGAGTTCAACTTGTAGTTACATCTCTATGAACTATCTAAGAGATTGAAATCCCAAGTTCGTATGAATACGGGAGAGATTTAATTGATTCATTTGATCACACATATTTTCTTGAATATGGTTAACTTGTTGTTACATTCACATTGAATGATCTTGTAGATTTATATCACAGGTTTGTATGAAAATGAATGAGATTCAACTCATTCATATGATCCCTTTTAGTTAATCTAATATGTTTTTCTTGTTATAATGTCCATAACGAATTATTTAAATGATCAAAATCTCTAATTTATATGGATACAAATGAGACCAATGCATTTGTTTGATCCCTTGTATCTAATCCAATGAGTTTAACTTCTTATTACATCTATAGTGAATGCTTTAAGGAATTGAAATCACAAGTTCCTATCAATACGAGTGGCATTTAAGTGATTATCTTGATCACACATATCTAATTGAATGTTCTTAACTTGTTGTTATATACATTTTGAATGATTTAGTGGATTGAAATCACAACTTTAAAAGAAAATGAATGAGATTCAAGTGATTCATTGCTCACCTATATATAATCTAATGTGTCTCACTTGTTATTACATCTATAATGAATTATTTAAATGATTGAAATCACAAGTTTGTATGAAAATGAATGTGGTTCATCTCATTCCTATGATCCCTTTTAGTTAATATAATATGTTTCACTTGTTATAATGTTCATAACGAATGATTTAAATGATCAAAATCTCTAGTTTACATGGATAGAAATGGGACCAATGCATTTGTTTGATCCCTTATATCTAATCCAATGAGTTGAACTTCTAGTTACATCCCTAACGAATGATCTAAGAGATTGAAATTACAAGTTCGTATCAATACAAGAGGGATTTAATTGATTCATTTGATCACACATAATTAATTGAACGTGGTTAACTTGTTGTTATATTCATATTCAATGATTTAGTGGATTGAAATAACAAGTTTGTATGAAAATGAATGAGATTCAACTTATTCATATGATCCCTTATTGTTAATCTAACATGTTTAACCTGTTATAATGTCTATAATGAATGATTTAAACTATTAAAATCACTAGTTTATGTCGATGCAATTGAGACCAATGCATTCATTTTATCCATTGAAATAAATCGAATGAGTTCAACTTGTAGTTACATCTCTAACGAACGATCAAAGAGATTGAAATCCCAAGTTCGTATCAATACGAGAGAGATTTAATTGACTCATTTGATCCCACATATTTTATTGAATGTGGTTAACTTGTTGTTACATTCACATTGAATGATTTTGTGGATTTAAATCACAAGTTTGTATGAAAATGAATGAGATTAAACTCATTCATATTTTCACTTTTTGTTAATCTAATATGTTTCACTTGTTATAATGTCCATAACGAATGATTTAACAGTTCAAAAGCTCTAGTTTATATGGATAGAAATGAGACCAATGCATTTGTTTGATCCCTTGTATCTAATCCAATGAGTTTCACTTCTTATTACATCTATAGTGAATGATTTAAGGGATTGAAATCACAAGTTCCCATCAATGTGTCTGGGATTTAAGTGATTCTCTTGATCACACATATCTAACTGAATGTTCTTAACATGTTGTTTCATCTATATTGAATGATTTAGTGTATTGAAATCACAACTTTAAAAGAAAATGAATGAGATTCAAGTGATTCATTGCTCACTTATATTTAATCTAAGGTATCTCACTTGTTATTACATCTATAATGAATGATTTAAATGATTGAAATCACAAGTTTGTATGAAAATGAATGTGATTCATCTCATTCATATGATCCCTTTGAGTTAATCTAATATGTTTCACTTGTTATAATGTCTATAACGAATGATTTAAATGATCAAAATCTCTAGTTTACATGGGTAGAAATAGGACCAGCGAATTTGTTTGATCCCTTATATCTAATGCAATGAGTTGAACTTGTAGTTATGTCCGTAACGATTGATCTAAGAGATTGAATTTACAAGTTCATATCAATATGAGAGGGATTTAATTGATTCATTTGTTCACACATAATTAATTGAACGTGGTTAACTTGTTGTTATATTCACATTCAATGATTTAGTGGATTGAAATAACAAGTTTGTATGAAAATAAATGAGATTCAACTTATTCATATGATCCCTTATAGTTAATCTAATGTCTATAATGAATGATTTAATCGATTAAAATCCCTAGTTTATGTAGATACAAATGAGCCAATGCATTCGTTTGATCCCTTGAAACTAAACGAATGAGTTCAACTTGTAGTTACATCTCTAACGAACGATCTAAGAGATTGAAATCCCAAGTTCGTATCAATACGAGAGAGATCTAATTGATTCATTTGATCACACATATTTTGTTGAATGTGGTTAACTTGTTGTTACATTCACATTGAATGATTTTGTACATTTAAATCACAAGTTTGTATGAAAATGAATGAGATTCAACTCATTCATATGATCCCTTTTAGTTAATCTAATATGTTTCACTTGTTATAATGTCCATAACGAATGATTTAAATGATCAAAATCTCTAATTTATATGGATACAAATGAGACCAATGCATTTGTTTGATCCCTTGTATCTAATCCAATGAGTTTAACTTCTTTTTACATCTATAGTGAAAGATTTAAGGGATTGAAATCACAAGTTCCTATCAATACGAGTGGGATTGAAGTGATTCTCTTGATTGCACATATCTAATTGAATGTTGTTAACTTGTTGTTACATCTATATTGAATGATTTAGTGGGTTTAAATCACAACTTTAAAAGAAAATAAATGAGATTCAAGTGATTCATTGCTCATTTATATTTAATCTAATGTGTCTCACTTGTTATTACTTCTATAATGAATGATTTAAATGATACAAATCACAAGTTTGTATGAAAATGAATGTGATTCATCTCATTCATATGATCTCTTTTAGTTATTCTAAGATGTTTCACTTGTTATAATGTCCATAACGAATTATTTAAATAAACAAAATCTCTAGTTTACATGGGTAGAAATGGGACCAACACATTTGTTTGATCGCCTATATCTAATCCAATGAGTTGAACTTGTAGTTACATCCCTTTGAAAGATCTAAGATATTGAAATTACAAGTCCGTATCGATACGAGAGGGATTTAATTGATTCATTTGATCATACATTTTTAATTGAACGTGGTTAACTTGTTGTTATATTCACATTCAATGATTTAGTGGATTGAAATCACAAGTTTGTTTGAAAATGAATGAGATTCAACTTATTCATATGATCCTTTATTGTTAATCTAATATTTTCAACTTGTTTTAATATCTATAATGACTTATTTAAACGATTAAAATCACTAGTTTATGTAGATACAAATGAGATCAATGCATTCGTTTGATCCCTTTACTCATCCAATGAGTTGAACTTGTAGATACATCTCTAACGAACAATCTAGGAGATTGAAATCCCAACTTCGTATCAATACGAGAGAGATTTAATTGATCATTTGATCACGCATAATTAATAGAATGTGGTTAACTTGTTGTTATATTCATGTTCATTGATTTGGTGGATTGAAATTACAAGTTTGTATGAAAATGAATGAGATCATATGATCCCCTATAGTAAATCTAATATTCACTTGTTATAATATCTATAATGAATGATTAAAATGATTAAAATCGCTAGTTTATATGGACACAAATGAGACAAATGCATTTGTTTGATCCCTTGTATCTAATCCAATTAGTTTAACTTCTTGTTACATCTATAGTGAATGATTTGAGGGATTGAAATCACAAGTTCCTATCAATACGAGTGGGAGTTAAGTGATTTTCTTGATCACACATATTTAATTGATTGTTCTTAACTTGTTGTTACATCTATATTGAATCATTTAGTGGATTGAAATCACAATTTAAAAGAAAATGAATGAGATTCAAGTGATTCATTGCTCACTTATATTTAATCTAATGTGTCTCAGTTGTTATTACATCTATAATGAATGATTTAAATGATTGAAATCACATGTTTGTATGAAAATGAATGTGATTCATCTCATTCACATGATCCCTTTTAATTAATCTAATATGTTTCACTTGTTATAATGTCCATAACGAATGATTTAAATGATCAAAATCTCTAGTTTTCATGGGTAGAAATGGGACTAACGCAATTGTTTGATTCCTTATATCTAATCCAATGAGTTGAACTTGTAGTTACATCTCTAATGAATTATCTAAGAGATTGAAATTACAAGTTTGTATCAATACGAGAGGGATTTAATTGATTCATTTGATCAGACATAATTAATTGAATGTGGTTAACTTGTTGTTATATTCACATTCAATCATTTAGTGGATTGAAATCACAAGTGTGTATGAAAATGAATGACATTCAACTTATTCATATGATTCCTTATTGTAAATCTAATATGTTTAACTTGTTATAATGTCTATAATGAATGATTTAATCGATTAAAATCACTAGTTTATATAGATGCAAATGAGATCAATGCATTCGTTTAATCCCTTGAAACTAATCCAATGTGTTGAACTTGTAGTTACATCTGTAACGAACGATCTAAGAGATTAAAAAACCAAGTTCGAATCAATACGAGAGAGATTTAATTAATTCATTTGATCACACATATTTTATTGAATGTAGTTAACTTCTTGTTACATTCACAGTGAATGATATTACAGATTTAAATCACAAGTTTGTATGAAAATGAATGAGATTCAAAACAATCATACCATCCCTTTTAGTTAATCTAATATTTTTCACTTGTTACAATGTCCATAACAAATGATTTAAATGATCAAAATCTCTAGTTTATATGGATACAAATGAGACCAATGCATTTCTTCAATCCCTTGTATCTGATCTAATGAGTTTAACTTCTTATTACATCTATAGTGAATGATTTAAGAGATTAAAATCACAAGTTTCTATCAATACGAGTGGGATTTAAGTGATTCTCTTGATAACACATATCTAATTGAATGTTCTTAACTTGTTGTTACATCTATATCGAATGATTTAGTGGATTGAAATCACAACTTTAAAAGAAAATGAATGATATTCAAGTGATTCATTGCTCACTTATATATAATATAATGTGTCTTTGTTGTTATTACATCTATAATGAATGATTTAAATCCCTTTTAGTTAATCTAATATGTTTCACTTGTTATAATGTCCATAACCAATGATTTAAATGATCAAAATCTCTAGTTTACATGGGTAGAAATGGAACGAACGCATTTGTTTGATCCCTTATATCTAATCCAATGAGTTGAACTTGTAGTTACATCCCTAACTAATTATCTAAGAGATTGAAATTACAAGTTTGTATCAATACGAGAGGGATTTAAGTGATTAATTTGATCACACATAATTAACTGAACGTGGTTAACTTGTTTTTATATATACATTTAATGATTTAGTGGATTCAAATCACAAGTTTGTATGAAAATGAATGAGATTCAACTTATTCATATGATCCCTTATTGTTAATCTAATATGTTTAACTTGTTATAATGTCTATAATGAATGATTTAATCGAATAAAATCACTAGTTTATGTAGATACAAATGAGTCCAATGCATTCGTTTGATCCCTTGAAACTAATCCAATGAGTTGAACTTGTAGTCACATCTCTAACGAACGATCTAGGATATTGAAATCCCAAGTTTGTATCAATACGAGAGAGATTTAATTGATTCATTTGATCACACATATTTAAATCACAAGTTTGTATGAAAATGAATGAGATTCAACTCATTCATATGATCGCTTTTAGTTCATCCAATATGTTTCACTTGTTATAATGTCCATAACGAATTATTTAAATGATCAAAATGTCTAGTTTTTATGTACACAAATGAGACCAATGCATTTGTTTGATCTCTTGTATCTAATCCAATGAGTTTAACTTCTTATTACATCTTTAGTGAATGATTTATGGGATTGAAATCACAAGTTCCTATCAATACGAGTTGGATTTAAGTGATTCTGTTGATCACACATATATAATTGAATGTTCTTAACTTGTTGTTACATCTATATTGAATGATTTAGTGGATTGAAAACATAACTTTAAAAGAAAATGAATGAGATTCAAGTGATTCATTGCTCACTTATATTTAATCTAATGTGTCTGAGTTGTTATTACATCTATAATGAATGATTTAAATGATTTAAGTGATTCGTCTCATTCAAATGATCCCTTTTAGTTAATCTAATATATTTCACTTGTTATAATGTCCATAACGAATGATTTAAAGTATCAAAATCTCTAGTTTACATGGCTAGAAATGGGACCAACGCATTTGTTTGATCCCTTATATCTAATCCAATGAGTTGAACTTATAGTTACATCCCTAACGAATGATCTAAGACATTGAAATTACAAGTGTGTATCGATACGAGAGGGATTTAATTGATTCATTTGATCACACATATTTAATTGAACGTGGTTAACTTGGTGTTATACTCACATTCAATGATTTAGTGTATTGAAATCACAAGTTTGTATGAAAATGAATGAGATTCAACTTATTCATATGATCCATTATTGTCAATGTAATCTGTTTAACTTGTTATAATGTCTATAATGAATGATTTAACTGATTAAAATTAGTAGAATGTAATAACAAATGAGGCCAACGCATTCGTTTGATCCCTTGAAACTGATTCAATGAGTTGAACTTGTAGTTACATGTCTAACGAACGATGTAAGAGATTGAAATCACAAGTTCGTATCAATACGAGAGAGATTTAATTGATTCATTTGATCACACATATTTTATTGAATGTGGTTAACTTGTTGGTACTTTCACATTGAACGATTTTGTTGATTTAAATCACAAGTTTTTATGAAAATGAATGAGATTCAACTCATTCATATGATCCCCTATAGTTAATCTAATATTCACTTGTTATACTGTCTATAATGAATGATTAAAATCACTAGTTTATATGGATTAAAATGAGACCAATTCATTTGTTTGATACCTTGTATCTAATCCAATGAGTTGAACTTCTTATTACATCCATAGTGAATGATTTAAGGGATTGAAATCACAAGTACCTATCAATACGAGTGGAATTTAAGTGATTCTCTTGATCACACATATCTGATTGAATGTGCTTAACTTGTTGTTACATCTATATTGAATGATTTAGTGGATTGAAATCACAACTTTTGATCCCTTAAAACTAGTCCAATGAGTTCAACTTGTAGTTACATCTGTAACGAACGATCTAAGAGGTTGAAATCCCAAGTTCGTATCAATATGAGAGAGATTTAATTGATTTATTTGATCACACATATTTTATTGATTGTGGTTAACTTTTTGTTACATTCACATTGAATGATTTAGTGGATTGAAATCACAAGTTTGTATGAAAATGAATGAGATTCAACTCATTCATGTGATCCCCTATAGTTAATCTAATATTCACTTGTTATAATATCTATAATGAATGATTTAAATTATTAAAATCGCTCATTTATATGGATACAAATGTGACCAATGCATTTGCTTGATCCCTTGTATCTAATCCAATGAGTTTAACTTTTTGTTACATCTATAGTGAATAATTCAAGGGATTGAAATCACAAGTTCCTATCAATACGAGTGGGATTTAAGTGATACTCTTGATCACACATATCTAATTGATTGTTCTTAACTTGTTGTTGCATCTATATTGAATGATTTAGTGGTTTGAAATCACAACTTTAAAAGAAAATGAATGAGATTCAAGTGATTCATTGCTCACTTATATTTAATCTAATGTGTCTCAGTTGTTATTACATCTATAATGAATGATTTAAGTGATTGAAATCACAAGTTTGTATGAAAATGAATGTGATTCATCTCTTTCATATGATCCCTTTTAGTTACTCTAATATGTTTCACTTGTTATAATGTCCATAACGAATGATTTAAATGATCAAAATCTCTAAGTTACATGGGTAGAAATGGGACAAACGCATTTGTTTGATCCCTTATATCTAATCCAATGAGTTGAACTTGTAGTTACATCCCTAACGAATGTTCTAAGAGATTGAAATTACAAATTTGTATCAATATGAGAGGGATTTAATTGATTAATTTGATCACACATACTTAATTGAATGTGGCTAATTTGTTGTTATATTCACATTCAAGAATTTAGTGGATGAAATCACAAGTTTATTTGAAAATGAATGAGATTCAACTTATTCATATGATCCTATATTGTTAATCTAATATTTTTAATTTGTTATAATGTCTATAATGAATGATTTAAACGATTAAAATCACTAGTTTATGTCGATACTAATGAGACCAATGCATTATGCACAACGAGTCTAGCTAACTCGGGCTCGACTCGAACTCGCTCGAAAAAACTCGACTCGAGCTCGACTCGTTTATAAATGAGTCGAGTGCGAGCTGAAAGTTAAACTCGAGTACGTTAACGAGTCAAGTTCGAGTTAGTCAAGCTCGACTCGATTAAACTCGACTCGACTCGATTTTAATTTTTTTTAAGTTTTCTTCTTTTGTTTTTTTCACTCCCATTTTTCTTCCCTCCTCTTTTTCTTTTTTCTCTTCCATACCTTTTCTCTTCTCCCACCGCACACCTTTTCCTCCTTCCGCATTTAATGCCAATGCCATTATCTCCCTTTCCTTTTTCTCTTTTCTCTCCCATGCCCTTTCTCCCTTCTCCCGCCACATTTAATGCAATGCCATTATCGATGACACTAAATGTTGTAAAACGAGCCATGGCATTTATGGCAGGTGTTGGAGGAACCACGTGCGGAGAAAGAAATAAATGAGTCGAGCCGTTCGAGTCGAGCTCGAGCTTGAAAACAATTTATCGAGTCGAGTTCAAGTTAAAGTCATCAAGCTTGTGTCGAGCTCGAGTCGAGCTCGAGCTGACTAAATATAAGTGGAGCCGAGCTCGAGCTGGCTGAACTCGAGCTCGACTCGGCTTGTGTGCAGCCCTACCTCTCTCTCTACCCACCTCATCTTCATGCAAGGAGGAAGCCCCACCATCGATGGCAGGGAAGGAGCCGTCGGGGCTCCCCCCTTGCCTTTACCCATCATCGACAGAGGGAAACCTCTACCCTACAGGAAGATGAGAGATGGAGAGGAAGAGGGAGAGTTCACAAGGAGAGAGAGGAAGGGAGGGGGAGATGGGAGATCTGGGCCATCTGATCTAGAATCGGATGGACTAGATTTGATGTCCCCAGATGTTAAAAAAAAAAAAATCAGATTCACCAATAAGTTTTCCTATATAAATATATATATGGAAGGTCATGAGTTAGTAAAGCTCTTGAAATTACTTGGTGGAACTATTCAGGCCTCTAAAAAGAAACTATAAAAGAATATATAAGCACAATGATATTAAAATGTCAGAAGTAATGAAAACATGATAATGATGTGAATCAATTATTTCATCTCACTTAAGAGTCTATACACAAANTGCTGAAAAATCAAATTAACACAACTTTCTATAGCCAACTAAAACAGCCTAAACTTGCATGGACAATCAACAAGGCCCAGAATTGTTCATTCAGTAACTAAAGCTTCACAGCCCTTCTCAGAAAGCTGGAGTTAGACATTAGTTGGACACTAACAATCAATTGCTAATAAATGGCATCATAAAAATTTATAACCATATGACCATGACAATAACAAAACGCACAGACTATTGGACTTCAAAATTTTAGTACAAAAAAAAAAGAAAAGAAAAAAGCATGTGAAACCATGTGTAACACCACAAAAAAACCAAGTGTTGAAATAAGCAACAAAAGCCTAGCAATTCATCTAGGTACACACTGGAGTAATTCTGGAGGAATTCCACGAGTTCAATGCTCCTCAAGCTTCAATTAGAGGACAATATTAGCAGCAACCAATAAGACATCTTGAAGATAGCAGTTTACTTAAGCAATATACGTGTAAAACAAAGAATTAGCACAATGGACTAGCAATTCATTTAAGAGCCACTATATCTTTATACACAGGCATATACATGCCTCTATTCTATACTGCTAGAAACAATCCCATGAGTTCATCATTCTTCATCTTTTAATTAACACCAAAGGTACTTATTGGATTAGTTTCAAGGGATCAAATGAATGCATTGGTCTCATTTGTTTCTACATAAACTAGTGATTTTAATTGTTTAAATCATTCATTATAGACATTATAACATGTTAAACATATTAGATTAACAATAAGAGATCATAAAAATAAGTTGAATCTCATTCATTTTCATACAAACTTGTGATTTCAATCCCCTAAATCATTGAATGTGAATATAACAACAGGTTAACCACATTCAATTAAATATGTGTGATCAAATGAATCAATTAAATCCCTCTTGTATTGATACGAATTTTGGATTTCAATCTCTTAGATCGTTCGTTAGAGATGCAACTACAAGTTCAACTCATTGGATCAGTTTCAACGGATCAAACAATTTAATTGGTCTCATTTGTATCTACATAAACTAGTGATTTAATCGTTTAAATCATTCATTATAGACATTATAACAAGTTAAACATATTAGATTAACAATAAGGGATCATATGAATAAGTTGAATCTCATTCATTTTCATACAAACTTGTGATTTGAATCCCCAAAATCATTGAATGTGAATATAACAACAAGTTAACCACGTTCAATTAAATATGTGTGATCAAGAGAATCACTTAAATCCCACTCGTATTGATAGGAACTTGTGATTTCAATCTCTTCAATCATTCACTATAGACGTAATAAGAAGTTAAACTCATTGGACAAGGGATCAAACAAATGCATTGGTCTCAACTGTATCCATATAAACTAGAAATTTTGATAATTTAAATCATTTGTTATGGACATTATAACAAGTGAAATAAATTAGATTAACTAAGATGGATCATACGAATGAGATTAATCTCATTCATTTTCTTACAAACTTTTGATTTAAATACACAAAATAATTTAATGTGAATGTAACAACAAGTTAACCACATTCAATAAAATATGTGTGATCAAATGAATAAATTAAATCTCTCTCGTATTGATACGAACTTGGGATTTCAATCTCCTACATCGTTTGTTAGAGATGTAACCACAACTTCAACTCATTGGATTAGTTTCAAGTGATTAAACGAATGCATTGGTCTCATTTGTTTCTACATAAACTAGTGATTTTAATCGTTTAAATAATTAATTATAGACATTATAACAAGTTAAACATATTAGATTAACAACAAGAGATCATATGAATAAGTTGAATCTCATTCATTTTCATACAAACTTGTGATTTTAATCCCGTAAATCATTGAATGTGAATATAATAACAAGTTAACCACGCTCAATTAAATATGTGTGATCAAATGAATCAATTAAAGCCCCCTCGTATTGATACAAACTTGGGATTTCAATCTCTTAGATCGTTCATTAGAGATGTAACTACAAGTTCAACTCATTGAATTTGTTTAAAGGGAACAAACGAATTGGTTGGCCTCATTTGTATCTACATAAACTAGTCATTTTAATCGTTTAAATCATTCATCATAGACATTATAACAAGTTAAACATATTAGATTAACAATAAGGGATCATATGAATTAGTCGAATCTCATTCATTTTCATACAAACTAGTGATTTCAATCCACTAAATCACTGAATGTGAAAATAACAAGTTAACCATGTTTAATTAAATATGTGTGATCAAATGAATCAATTAAATCCCTCTCGTATTAATAAGAACTTGTTATTTCAATCTCTTAGGTCATTCGTTCGGGATGTAACTACAAGTTCAACTCATTGCATTAGATATAAGGGATCAAACAAATGCATTGGTCCCATTTCTACCCAAGTAAACTAGAGATTTTGATCATTTAAATCATTCGTTATGGACATTATAACAAGTGAAACATATTAGATTAACTAAAAGGGATCATATAAATGAGATGAATTACATTCATTTTAATACAAACTTGTGTTTTCAATCATTTGAATCATTCATTATAGATGTAATAACAAGTGAGACACATTAGATTAAATATAAGTGAGCAATGAATCACTTGAATCTCATTCATTTTCTTTTAAAGTTGTGATTTCAATCCACTAAATCATTCGAGATAGATGTAACAACAAGTTAAGAACATTCAATTAGATATGTGTGTTCAAGAGAATCACTTAAATCCCACTCGGATTGATAGGAACTTGTGATTTCAATCTGTTAAATTATTCACTATAGATGTAATAAGAAGTTAAACTCATTGGATTAGATACAAGGGATCAAACAAATGCATTGGTCTCATCTGTATCTATATAAGCTAGAGATTTTGATAATTTAAATCATTTGTTATGGACATTATAACAAGTGAAACATATTAGATTAACTAAAAGGGATCATATGAATGAGTTGAATCTCATTCATTTTGATACAAACTTGTGATTCAAATCCACAAAATCATTTAATGTGAATGTAACAACAAGTAAACCACATTCAATCAAATATGTGTAATGAAATGAATCAATTAAATCTCTCTCCTATTGATACGAACTTGGGATTTCAATCTCCTGGAACGTTTGTTAGAGATGTAACCACAAGTTCAACTCATTGGATTTGTTTCAAGGGTTCAAATGAATGAATTGGTCTCATTTGTTTCTACATAAACTACTGATTTTAATCGTTTAAATCATTCATTATAGACATTATAACAAGTTAAACATATTAGATTCACAATAAGCACTCACATGAATAAGTTGAATCTCATTCATTTTCATACAAACTTGTAATTTCAATCCACTAAATCATTGACTGTGAATATAACAACAAGTTAACTACGATCAATTAAAGATGTGTGATCAAATCAATCAATTAAATCCCTCTTGTATTGAGACAAACTTGGATTTCAATTTCTTAGATCGTTCGTTGGAGATGTAACTACAAGTTCAACTCATTGGATTAGTTTCAAGGGATCAAATGAATGCATTGGACTCATTTGTATCTACATAAACTAGAGATTTTAATCGTTCAAATCATTCATTATAGACATTATAACAAGTTAAACATATTAGATTAACAATAAAGGATCATATGAATAAGTTGAATCACAATCATTTTCATACAAACTTGTGATTTCAATCCACTAAATCATTGAATGTGAATATAACAACAAGTTAACCATGTTCAATTAAATATGTGTGATCAAATGAATCAATTAAATCCCTCTCGTATTGATACGAACTTGAAATTTAATCTCTTAGATTATTCGTTAGGGATGTAACTACAAGATTGACTCATTGGATTAGATATAAAGGATCAAACAAATGCGTTGGTCTCATTTCTACCAATGTAAACTAGAGATTTTGATCATTTAAATCATTCCTTATGGACGTTATAGATGTAATAACAAGTGAGACACATTAGATTAAATTTAAGTGAGCAATGAATCACTTGAATCTCCTTCATTTTCTTTCAAAGTTGTGATTTCAATCCACTACAAGGGACACATTAGATTAAATATAAGGGAGCAATGAATCTCTTGAATCTCATTCATTTTCTTTTAAAGTTGTTATTTCAATCCACTAAATCATTCAATATAGATGTAACAACGAGTTAAGAACAATCAATTAGATATGTGTGATCAAAGGAATCACTTAAGTCCCACTCGTATTGATAGGAACTTGTGATTTCAATCCCTTAAATCATTCACTATAGATGTAACAAAAAGTTAAACTCATTGGATTAGATACAAGGGATCAAACAAATGCATTGGTCTCATTTTTATCCACATAAACTAGTGATTTCAATCATTTAAATCATTCATTATAGATCTTATAACAAGTGAATATTAGATTAACTATAGGGGATCATATGATCTCGTTCATTTTCATACAAACTTGTGATTTCAATCCACAAAATCATTGAACGTGAATATTACAACAAGTAAACCACATTCTATTAAATATGTGTGATCAAATGAATCAATTAAATCTCTCTCGTATTGATACGAAGTTGGGATTTCAATCTCCTAGATCGTTCGTTAGAGATGTAACTACAAGTTCAACTCATTGGATTAGTTTCAAGGGATCAAACGAATACATTGATCTCATTTGTATCTACATAAACTAGTGATTTTAATCGTTTAAATCATTCGTTATGGACATTATAACAAGTTAAAAATATTAGATTAACAATAAAGGATCCTATGAATAAGTTGAATCTCATTCATTTTCAAACAAACTTGTGATTTCAATCCCCTAAATCATTGAATGTGAATATAACAACAAGTGAACCACGTTCAATTAAAAATGTGTGATCAAATGAATCAATTAAATCCCTCTCGTATCGATACGAACTTGTAATTTCAATCTCTTAGATCATTCGTTAGGGATGTAACTACAAGTTCAACTCATTGGATTAGATATAAGGGATCAAACAAATGCGTTCGTCCCATTTCTACACATGTAAACTAGAGATTTTGATCATTTAAATCATTTCTTAAGGATATTATAACAAGTGAAACATATTAGATTAACTAAAAGGATCATATGAATGAGATGAATCACTTGAAAATCTCATTCATTTTCTTTTAAAGTTGTGATTTAAATCCACTAAATCATTCAATATAGATGTAACAACAAGTTAAGAACATTCAATTAGAGATTAAATCCCATTCGTATTGATAGGAACTTGTCATTTCAATCCCTTAAATCATTCACTATAGAGTTAAGAAGAAGTTCAACTCATTGGATTAGATACAAGGTAACAAACAAATGCATTGGTCTCATTTTTATCCATTTAAACTAGTGATTTTAATCATTTAAATCATTGATTGAAGACATTATAACAAGTGAATATTAGATTAACTATAGGGTATCATATGAATGAGTTGAATCTCATTCATTTTCACACAAACTTATGATTTAAATCAACAAAATCGTTCAACGTAAATGTACCAACAAGTTAACCACATTCAATAAAATATGTGTGATCAAATGAATCAATTAAATCGCTCTCGTATTGATACGAACTTGTAATTTCAATCTCTTATTGCATTTGTTAGAGATGTAACTACAAGTTCAACTCATTGGATTAGATATAAGGGATCAAACAAATGCGTTGGTCCCATTTCTACCGATGTAAACTAGAGATTTTAAACATTTAAATCATTCATCATGGACATTATAACAAGTGAAACATATTAGATTGACTAAATGGGATCATATGAATGAGATGAATCACATTCATTTTCATACAAACTTGTGATTTCAATCATTTAAATCATTCATTATAGATGTAATAACAACTGAGACACATTAGATTAAATATAAGTGAGCAATGAATCAATTGAAAATCTCATTCATTTTCTTTTAAAGTTGTGATTTCAATCCACTAAATCATTTAATGTAGATGTAACAACAAGTTAAGAACATTCAATTTGATATGTGTGATCAAGGGAATCACTTGAATCCCACTTGAATTGATAGGAACCTGTGATTTCAATCCCTTATGAATCACTTGTGATCAAGGGATCAAACAAATGCATTGTTCTCATTTGTATCCATATAAACTAGAGATTTTGATCATTTAAATCATTCGTTATGGACATTATAACAAGTGAAGCATATTAGATTAACTAAAGGGGATCATATGAATGAGTTGAATCTCATTCATTTACATACAAACTATTGATTTAAATCCACAAAAACATTCAATGTGAATGTAACAAGTTAACCACAATCAATAAAATATGTGTGATCAAATGAACCAATTAAATCTCTCTCGTATTGAGACGAACTTGTAATTTCAATTTCTTAGACAATTTGTTAGGGATTTAACTACAAGTTCAACTCATTGGATTAGTTTCAAGGGATCAAACAAATGCATTGGTTCATTTGCATCTTTATAAACTAGTGATTTTAATCGATTAAACCATTAATTATAGACATTATAACAAGTTAAACATATTAGATTAACAATAAGGGATCATACGAATAAGTTGAATCTCATTCATTTTCATACAAACTTGTTATTTCAATCCACTAAATCATTCAATGTGAATGTAACAACAAGTTAACCACGGTCAACTAATTATGTGTGATCAAATGAATAAATTAAATCCCTCTCGTATTGATACAAACTTGTAATTTCAATGTCTTAGATCGTTCGTTAGGGATGTAACTACAAGTTCAACTCATTGTATTAGATATAAGGGATCAGACAAATGCGTTGGTCCCATTTCTACCCATATAAACTAGAGATTTTGATCATTTAAATCATTCGTTATGGACATTATAACAAGTGAAACATATTAGATTAACTCAAAGGGATCTTATGAATGAGATGAATCACATTCATTTTCATACAACTGACACATTAGATTAAATATAAGTGAGCAATGAATCACTTGAATGTAAGTGAGCAATGAATCACTTGAATGTAAGTGAGCAATGAATCATTTATTATAGATGTAATAACAACTGAGACACATTAGATTAAATATAAGTGAGCAATGAATCACTTGAATCTCATTCGTTTTCTTTTAAAGTTGTGATTTCAATCCACTAAATCATTCAATATAAATGTAACAACAAGTTAAGAACATTCAATTAGATATGTGTGATCAAGAGAAACACTTAAATCCCACTCGTATTCATAGGAACTTGTGATTTCAATCCCTTAAATCATTCACCATAGATGTAATAAGAAGCTAAACTCATTGGATTAGATACAAGGGATCAAACAAATGCATTGGTCTCATTTGTGTCCATGTATACTAGAGATTTTGATCCTTTAAATCATTCATTATGGACATTATAACAAGTGAAACATATTAGATTAACCAAAAGGGATCATATGAATGAGTTGAATCTCATTCATTTTCATACAAACTTGTGATGTAAATCTATAAGATCATTCAATGTGAATGTAACAACAAGTTAACCACATTCAACAAAGTATGTGTGATCAAATGAATCAATTAAATCTCTTTCGTATTGATATGAACTTGGCATTTCATTCTCTTTGATCGTTCGTTAGAGATGTAACTACAAGTTGAACTCATTGAATTAGTTTCAAGGGATCAAACAAATGCATTGGTCTCATTTGCATCTACATAAACTAGTGATTTTAATCGTTTAAATCATTCATTATAGACATTACAACAACTTAAACATATTAGATTAACAATAAGGGATCATATGAATAAGTTGAATCTTATTCATTTTCATACAAACTTGTGATTTCAATCCACTAAATCATTCAATGTGAGTATAACAACAAGTAAACCAAGTTCAATTAATTATGTGTGATAAAATAAATCAATTAAATCCCTCAGGTATTGATACGAACTTGTAATTTCAAAATCCTAGATCATTCGTTAGGGATGTAACTACAAGTTCAGCTCATTGGATTAGATAGAAGGGATTAAACAAATGCGTTGGTCCCATTTCTACCCATGTAAGCTAGAGATTTTGATCATTTAAATCATTCCATAACTAGTGAAACATATTAGATTAACTAAAAGGGATCATATGAATGAGATGAATCACATTCATTTCCATACAAACTTGTGATTTCAATCATTTAAATCATTCATCATAGATGTAATAACAAGTTAGACAGATTAGATTAAATATAAGTGAGCAATGAGTCACTTGAATCTCATTCATTTTCTTTTAAAGTTGTGATTTCAATCCACTAAATCATTCAATATAGATGTAACAACAAGTTAAGAACATTCAATTAGTTATGTGTGATCAAGAGAATCACTTAAACCCCACTCGTATTGATAGGAACTTGTGATTTCAATCCTTTAAATCATTCACTGTAGATGTCATAAGAAGTTAAATCCATTGGATTAGATACAAGGGATCAAACAAATGCATTGGTCTCATTTGTATCCATATAAACTAGAGATTTTGATCATTTAAATCATTTGTTATCGACATTATAACAAGTCAAACATATTAGATTAACTAAAAGGGATCATATGAATGAGTTGAATCTCATTCATTTTCATACAAACATGTGATTTAAATCCACAAAATCATTCAATGTGAATCTAACAACAAGTTAACCACATTCAATAAAATATGTGTGATCAAATGAATCAATTAATTATCTCTCGTATTGATATGAACTTGGCATTTCAATCTCTTTGATCGTTCGTTAGAGATGTTACTACAAGTTGAACTCATTGGATTAGTTTCAAGGGATCAAACGAATGCATTGGTCTCATTTGCATCTACATAAACTAGTGATTTTAATCGTTTAAATCATTCATTATAGACATTATAACAAGTTAAACATATAATTTTAACAATAAGGGATCATATGAATAAGTTGAATCTCATTCATTTTCATACAAACTTGTTATTTCAATCCACTAAATCATTGAATGTAAATATAACAACAAGTTAACCACGTTCAATTAAATATGTGTGATCAAATGAATCAATTAAATCCCTCTCGTATTGATATGAACTTGTAATTTTAATCTCTTAGATCAATCGTTACGGACGTAACTACAAGTTCAACTCATTGGATTAGATATAAGGGATCAGACAAATGCGTTGGTCCCATTTCTACCGATGTAAACTAGAGATTTTGATCATTTAAATCATTCGTTATGAAAATTGTAACAAGTAAAACATATTAGATTAACTCAAAGGGATCATATGAATGAGATGAATCACATTCATTTCCATAGAAACTTGTGATTTCAATCATTTAAATCATTCATCATAGATGTAATAACAAGTGATACACATTAGATTAAATATAAGTGAGCAATGAATCACTTGAATCTCATTCATTTTCTTTTAAAGTTGTGATTTCAATCCACAAAATCATTCAATATAGATGTAACAACAAGTTAAGAACATTCAATTAGATATGTGTGATCAAGAAAATTACTCAAATCCAACACGTATTGATAGGAACTTGTGATTTCAATCCCTTAAATCTTTCACTATATATGTAATAAGAAGTTAAACTCATTGGATTAGATACAAGGGATCAAACAAATGCATTGGTCTCATTTGTATCCATATAAACTAGAGATTTTGATCGTTTTAATCATTCGTTATGGACATTATAACAAGTGAAACATATTGGATTAACTAAAAGGAATCATATGAATGAGTTTAATCTCATTCATTTTCATACAAACTTGAGATTTAAATCCACAAAATCATTCAATGTGAATGTAACAACAAGTTAACCACATTCAATAGCATATGTGTTATCAAATGAATAAATTAAATCTCTCTCACATGGATATGAACTTGGTATTTCAATCTCTTAGATCGTTCGTTGGAGATGTAACTACAAGTTGAACTCATTGGATTAGTTTCAAGGGATCGAACGAATGCATTGGTCTCATTTGCATCTACATAAACTAGTGATTTTAATCGTTTAACTCTTTTGTTATGGACATTATAACAAGTGAAACATATTGGAATAACTAAAAGGGATGATATGAATGAGTTGAATCTCATTCATTTTCATACAAACTTGTGATCTAAATCCCCAAAATCATTCAATGTAAATGTAACAACGAGTTAAACACATTCAACAAAATATGTGTGATCAAATGAATCATTTAAATCTCTCTCATTTTGATATGAACTTGTGATTTCAATCTCCTAGATCATTCATTACAAGGGATCAAACAAATGCATTGGTCTCATTTGTATCCATATAAACTAGCAATTTTAATCATTTAAATCATTCATTATAGATGTTATAACAAGTGAATAATAGATTAACCATAGGGGATCATATGATCTCATTCATTTTCACACAAACTTGTGATTTCAATCCACTAAATCATTGAACGTGAATATAACAACAAGTTAACCACATTCTATTAAATATGTGTGATCAAATGAATCAATTAAATTCTCTCATATTGAGACGAAGTTGGGATTTCAATCTCCTAGATCGTTCGTTAGAGATGTAACTACAAGTTCAACTCATTGGATTAGTTTCAAGGGATCAAACAAATGCATTGGTCTCATTTGTATCTACATAAACTAGTGATTTTAATCATTTAAATCATTCATTATAGACATTATAACAAGTTTAAAATATTAGATTAGCAATAAAGGATCATATGAATAAGTTGAATCTCATTCATTTTCAAACAAACTTGTGATTTCAATCCACTAAATCATTGGTTGTGAATATAACAACAAGTTAACCACGTTCAATTAAATATGTGTGAACAAATGAATCAATTAAATCCCTCTCGTATCGATACGAACTTGTAATTTCAATCTCTTAGATCATTGGTTAGGGATGTAACGACAAGTTCAACTCATTGGATTAGATATAAGGGATCAAACAAATGCATTGGTCCCATTTCTACCCATGTAAACTAGAGATTTTGATCATTTAAATCATTCGTTAAGGACATTATAACAAGTGAAACATATTAGATTAACTAAAAGGGATCATATGAATGAGATGAAACACATTCAGTTTTATACAAACTTCTGATTTCAATCATTTAAATCATTCATTATAGATGTAATAACAAGTTAGACACCTTAGATTAAATATAAGTGAGCAATGAATCACTTGAATCTCATTCATTTTCTTTTAAAGTTGTGATTTCAATCCACTAAATCATTCAATATAGATTTAACAACAATTTAAGAACATTCAATTAGATATGTGTGATCAAGAGAATCACTTAAATCCCACTCTTATTGATAGGAACTTATGATTTCAATCCCTTAAATCATGCACTATAGAGGTAAGAAGAAGTTCAACTCATTGGATTATATACAAGTTATGAAACAAATGCATTGGTCTCATTTTTATCCATATAAACTAGTGATTTTAACCATTTAAATAATTTATTATAGACATTATAACATGTGAATATTAGATTAACTATATGGTATCATATGAATGAGTTGAATCTCATTCATTTTCAAACAAACTTGTGATTTAAATCAACAAAATCGTTCAATGTGAATGTACCAAAGAGTTAACCACGTTCAATAAAATATGTGTGATCAAATGAATCAATTATATCTCTCTCGTATTGATACAAAGTTGTGATTTCAATCTCTCACATGGTTCCATAGAGATATAACTACAAGTTCTACTCATTGGATTAGTATCAAGGGATTAAACGAATGCATTGGTCTCATTTGTATCTACATTCTAGTAATTTTAGTCGTTTAAATCATTCATTATAAACATTATAACAAGTTAAACATATTAGATTAACTAAAAGCGATGAGTTGAATCACATTCATTTTCATACAAACTTGTGATTTAAATCCACAAAATCATTCAATGTGAATGTAACAAAAAGTTAACCACAATCAATAAAATATGTGTGATCGAATGAATCAATTAAATCTCTCTCGTATAGATACGAACTTGGGATTTCAATCTCTTAGATCATTCGTTAGAGATGTAACTACAAGTTGAACTCATTGGATTAGTTTCAAGGGATCAAACGAATGCATTATCCTCATTTGCATCTACATAAACTAGTGATTTTAATCAATTAAATCATTCATTATAGACATTATAACAAGTTAATCATATTAGATTAACAATAAGGGATCATATGAATAAGTTGAATCTCATTCACTTTCATACAAACTGGTGATTTCAATCCACTAAATCATTGAATGTGAATATAACAACAAGATAACCACGTTCAATTAATTATGTGTGATCAAATGAATCAATTAAATCCCTCTCGTATTGATACGAACTTGTAATTTCAATTTCTTAGATAATTTGTTAGGGATGTAACGACAAGTTCAACTCATTGGATTAGATATGAGGGATCAAACAAATGTGTTGCTCCCATTTCTACCGATGTAAACTAGAGATTTTGATCATTTAAATCACTCGTTATGGACATTATAAAAAGTTAAACATATTAGATTAACTAAAAGGGATCATATGAATGAGATGAATAACATTCATTTTCATACAAACTTGTGATTTCAATCATTTAATTAATTCATTATGGATGTAATAACAACTGAGACACATTAGATTAAATATAAGTGAGCAATGAATCACTTGAATCTCATTCATTTTCTTTTAAAGTTGTGATTTCAATCCACTAAATCATTCAATATAGATGTAATAACAAGTCAAGAACAAGTAATTAGATATGTGTGATCAAGAGAATCACTTAAATCCCACTCGTATTGATAGGAATTTTTGATTTCAATCCATTAATTCATTCACTATAGATGTAACAAGAAGTTAAACTCATTGGATTAGATACAAGAGATCAAACAAATGCATTGGTCTCATTTTTATCCATATAAACAAGTGATTTTAATCATTTAAATCATTCATTATAGACATTATAACAAGTGAGTATTAGATTAACTATAGGGGATCATTTGATCTCATTCATTTTCATACAAACTTGTGATTTAAATCCACTAAATCATTGAACGTGAATATAACAACAAGTTAACCACATTCTATTAAATATGTGTGATCAAATGAATCAATTAAATCTCTCTCGTATTGATACGAACTTGTAAGTTCAATTTCTTAGATAATTAGTTAGGGATTTAACTACACGTTAAACTCATTGGATTAGTTTCAAGGGATCAAATGAATGCATTGGTCTCATTTGCATCTACAAAAACTAGTGATTTTAATCGATTAAATCATTCATTATAGACATTATAAAAAGTTGAACATGTTAGATTAACAATAAGTGATTGTATGAATAAGTTGAATCTCATTCATTTTCATACAAACTTGTGACTTGAATCCACTAAATCATTGAATGTGAATATAACAACAAGTTAACCACGTTCAATTAATTATGTGTGATCAAATGAATCAATTAAATACCGCTCGTATTCATATGAACTTGTAATTTAAATCTCTTAGATCATTCGTTAGGGATGTAACTACAAGTTCAACTCATTGGATTAGATATAAGGGATCAAACAAATGCGTTCGTCCCATTTCTACACATGTAAACTAGAGATTTTGATCATTTAAATCATTTGTTAAGGACATTATAACAAGTGAAACATATTAGATTAACTAAAAGGATCATATGAATGAGGTGAATCACATTCATTTTCATACAAACTTGTGATTTCAATCATTTAAATCATTCATTATAGATGTAATAACAAGTGAGACACATTGGATTAAATATAAGTGAGCAATGAATCACTTGAATCTCATTCATTTTCTTTTAATGTTGTGATTTCAATTCACTAAATCATTCCATATAGATGTAACAACAAGTTAAGAACATTCAATTAGATATGTGTGATCAAGAGAATCACTTACATCCCACTCTTATTGATCGGAAATTGTCATTTCAATTCCTTAAATCATTCACTATAGAGGTAAGAAGATGTTCAACTCATTGAGTTAGAAACAAGGTATGAAACAAATGCATTGGTCTCATTTTTATCCATACAAACTAGTGATTCTAATCATTTAAATCATTCATTAAAGACATTATAACAAGTGAATATTAGATTAACTATAGGGGATCATATGAATGAGTTGAATCTCATTCATTTTCATACAGACTTGTGATTTAAATCAACAAAATCGTTCAATGTGAATGTACCAACAAGTTAACCACATTCAATAAAATATGTGTGATCAAATGAATCAATTAAATCTCTCTCGTATTGATACAAACTTGTGATTTCAATCTCTTACATCGTTCGATGGAGATGTAACTACAAGTTCAACTGAATGGATTAGTTTCAAGGGATCAAACGAATGCATTGGTCTCATTTGTATTTACATTCTAGTGATTTTAATCGTTTAAATCATTCACTATAAACACTATAACAAGTTAAACATATTAGATTGACAATAAGGGATCATATGAATAAGTTGAATATCATTCATTTTCATACAAACTTGTGATTTCAATCCACTAAATCATTGAATGTGAATATAACAAGTTAACCACGTTCAATTAAATATGTGTGATCAAATGAATCAATTAAATCCCTCTCGTATCGATACAAACTTGTAATTTCAATCTCTTAGAACATTCGTTAGGGATGTAACTACAAGTTCAACTCATTGGATTAGATATAAGGGATCAAACAAATGCGTTGGTCCCATTTCTAACCATGTAAACTAGAGATTTTGATCATTTAAATCATTCGTTATGGACATTATAACAAGTGAAACATATTAGATTAACTAAAAGGGATCATATGAAAAAGATGAATTACATTCATTTTCACACAAACTTGTGATTTCAATCATTTAAATCATTCATTATAGGTGTAATAACAACTGAGACACATTAGATTAAATATAATTGAGCAATGAATCACTTGAAAATCTCATTCATTTTCTTTTAAAGTTGTGATTTCAATCCACTAAATCATTCAACAAAGATTTTATAACAAGTTATGAACATTCAATTAGATATATGTTATCAAGAGAATCACCTAAATCCCACTCGAATTGACAGGAACTTACGATTTCAATCCCTTAAACCATTCACTATAGATGTAATAAGAAGTTAAACTCATAGGATTAGATAAAACGGATCAAACAAATGCATTGGTCTCATTTGTATCCATATAAACTACAGATTTTGATCATTTAAATCATTTGTTATGGACATTATAACAAGTGAAACAAATTAGATTAACTAAAAGGGATCAAATGAATGAGTTGAATCTCATTGATTACCATTCAAACTTGTGATTTAAATCCACAAAATCATTCAATGTGAATGTAACGACAAGTTAACCACAATCAATAAAATATGTGTGATCAAATGAGTCAATTAAATCTCTCTCGTATTGATACGAACTTGTAATTTCAATTAATTAGACAATTCGTTAGGGATGTAACTACACGTTCAACTCATTGGATAAATTTCAATGGATCAAATGAATGCATTGGTCTCGTTTGCATCTACATAAACTAGTGATTTTAATCGATTAAATCATTCATTATGGACATTATAAAAAGTTGAACAAGTTAGATTAACAATAAGTGATTATATGAATAAGTTGAATCTCATTCATTTTCATACAAACTTGTGACTTCAATCCACTAAATCATTGAATATGAATATAACAACAAGTTAACCACGTTCAATTAATTATGTGTGATCAAATGAATCAATTAAATACCTCTCATATTGATACGAACTTGTAATTTCAATTTCTTAGATAATTCGTTAGGCGTGTAACTACAAGTTTAATTCATTAGATTAGATATAAGGGATCAAACAAATGTGTTGGTCCCATTTGTACCCATGTAAACTAGAGATTTTAGTCATTTAAATCATTCGTTATGGACTTTATAACAAGTGAAACATATTAGATTAACTAAAAGGGATCGTATGAATGAGATTACTCACATTCATTTTCATGCAAACTTGTGATTTCAATCATTTAAATCATTCATTATAGATGTAATAACTACTGAGACACGTTAGATTTAATATAAGTGAGCAATGAATCACTTGAATCTCATTCATTTTCTTTTAAAGTTGTGATTTCAATCCACTAAATCATTCAATATAGATGTAACAACAAGTTAAGAACAATCAATTAGATATGTGTGATCAATTGAATGAATTAAATCCCACTCATATTGATAGGAAATTGTCATTTCAATCCCTAAAATCATTCACTGTAGAGGTAAGAAGATGTTCAACTCATTGGATTAGAAACAAGGTATGAAACAAATGCATTGGTCTCATTTTTATCCATATAAACTAGTGATTTTAATCATTTAAATCATTCATTAAAGACATTATAACAAGTGAATATTAGATTAACTATAGGGGATCATATGAATGAGTTGAATCTCATTCATTTTCATACAGACTTGTGATTTAAATCAACAAAATCGTTCAATGTGAATGTACCAACATGTTAACCACATTCAATAAAATATGTGTGATCAAATGAATCAGTTAAATCTCTCTCGTGTTGATACAAACTTGTGATTTCATTCTCATACATCGTTCGATAGAGATGTAACTACAAGTTAACTCAATGGATTAGTTTCAAGGGATCAAACGAATGCATTGGTCTCATTTGTATTTACATTCTAGTGATTTTAATCATTTAAATCATTCACTATAAACACTATAACAAGTTAAACATATTAGATTGACAATAAGGGATCATATGAATAAGTTGAATATCATTCATTTTCATACAATCTTGTGATTTCAATCCACTAAATCATTGAATGTGAATATAACAAGTTAACCACGTTCAATTAAATATGTGTGATCAAATGAATCAATTAAATCCCTCTCGTATCGATACAAACTTGTAATTTCAATCTCTTAGATCATTCATTAGGGATGTAACTACAAGTTCAACTCATTGGATCAGATATAAGGGATCAAACAAATGCGTTGGTCCCATTTCTAACCATGTAAACTAGAGATTTTGATCATTTAAATCATTCGTTATGGACATTATAACAAGTGAAACATATTAGATTAACTAAAAAGGATCATATGAAAGAGATGAATCACATTCATTTTCATACAAACTTGTGATTTCAATCATTTAAATAATTCATTATAGGTGTAATAACAACTGAGACACATTAGATTAAATATAATTGAGCAATGAATCACTTGAAAATCTCATTCATTTTCTTTTAAAGTTGTTATTTCAATCCACTAAATCATTCAACAAAGATTTTATAACAAGTTATGAACATTCAATTAGATATATGTTATCAAGAGAATCACCTAATTCCCACTCGAATTGATAGGAACTTATGATTTCAATCCCTTAAATCATTCACTACAGATGTAATAAGAAGTTAAACTCATAGGATTAGATAAAACGGATCAAACAAATGCATTGGTCTCATTTGTATCCATATAAACAACAGATTTTGATCATTTAAATTATTCGTTATGGACATTATAACAAGTGATACAAATTAGATTAACTAAAAGGGATCATATGAATGAATTGAATCTCATCGATTACCATACAAACTTGTGATTTAAATGCACAAAATCATTCAATGTGAATGTAACAACAAGTTAACCACAATCAATAAAATATGAGTGATCAAATGAATCAATTAAATCTCTCTTGTATTGATACGAACTTGTAGTTTCAATTTCTTAGATAATTTGTTAGGGATGTAACTACACGTTCAATTCATTGGATTAGTTTCAAGGGATCAAATGTATGCATTGGTCTCGTTTGCATCTACATAAACTAGTGATTTTAATCGATCAAATCATTCATTAAAGACATTATAAAAAGTTGAACATATTAGATTAACAATAAGTGATTATATGAATAAGTTAAATCTCATTGATTTTCATACTAACTTGTGACTTCAATCCACTAAATCATTGAATATGAATATAACAACAAGTTAACCACGTTCAATTAATTATGTGTGATCAAATGAATCAATTAAATACCTCTCGTATTGATACGAACTTGTAATTTTAATTTCATAGATAATTTGTTAGGGATGTAACTACAAGTTCAATTCATTAGATTAGATATAAGGGATCAAACAAATGTGTTAGTCCCATTTCTACCCATGTAAACTAGAGATTTTAATCATTTAAATCATTCGTTATGGACTTTATAACAAGTGAAACATATTAGATTAACTAAAAGGGATCGTACGAATGAGATTACACACATTCATTTTCATGCAAACTTGTGATTTCAATCATTTAAAGCATTCATTATAGATGTAATAACAACTGAGACACGTTAGATTTAATATAAGTGAGCAATGAATCACTTGAATCTCATTCATTTTCTTTTAAAGTTGTGATTTCAATCCACTAAATTATTCAATATAGATGTAACAACAAGTTAAGAACAATCAATTAGATATGTGTGATCTAGAGAATCACTTAAATCCTACTTGTATTGATAGGACCTTGTAATTTCAATCCCTTAAATCATTCACCATAGATGTAACAAGAAGTTAAACTCATTGGATTAGATACAAGGGATCAAACAAGGGCATTGGTTTCAATGTATCCATATAAACTAGCGATTTTAATCATTTAAATCATTCATTATAGATATTATAACAAGTGAATATTAGATTAACTATTGTGGATCATATGATCTCATTCATTTTCATACAAACTTGTGATTTAAATCCACTAAATCATTGAATGTGAATATAACAACAAGTTAACCACATTCTATTAAATATGTGTGATCAAATGAATCAATTAAATCTCTCTCGTATTGATACAAACTTGGGATTTCAGTCTCCTAGATCGTTCATTAGAGATGTAGCTACAAGTTCAACTCATTGGATTTGTTTCAATGGATCAAATGAATGCATTGGTCTCATTTGTATCTACATAAACTAGTGATTTTAATCGTTTAAGTCATTCATTATAGACATTATAACAAGTTAAAAATATTACATTAACAATAAAGGCTCATATGAATAAGTTGAATCTCAATTATTTTCATACAAACTTTGGATTTCAATCCACTAAATCTTTGAATGTGAATATAACAACAAGTTAACCACGTTTAATTAATTATGTGTGATCAAATGAATCAATTAAATCTCTCTCGTATTGATACGAAATTGTAATTTCAATTTCCTGGATAATTCGTTAGGGATGTAACTACAAGTTTAACTCATTGGATTATATATAAGGGATCAAACAAATGTGTTGGTCCCTTTTCTACCCACGCAAACTTGAGATTTTGATCATTTAAATCATTCGTTATGGACATTATAACAAGTGAAACATATTAGATTAACTAAAAGGGATCATATGAATGAGATGAATCACATTCATTTTCATACAAACTTGTGATTTCAATCATTTAAATCGTTCATTATAGATGTAATACCAACTGAGGCACATTAGATTTGATTTAAGTGAGCAATAAATCACTTGAATCTCATTCATTTTCTTTTAAAGTTGTGATTTCAATCCACTAGATCATTCAATAAATATGTAACAAAAAGTTAAGAACAATCAATTAGAAATGTGTGATCAAGAGAATCACTTAAATCCCACTCGTATTGATAAGAACTTGTGATTTCATTCCCTTGAATCATTCACTATAGATGTAACAAGAAGTTAAACTCATTGCAATAGATACAAGGGATCAAACAAATGCATTGGTCTCATTTGTATCCATATAAACTAGTGATTTTAATCATTTAAATCATTCATTATAGATATTATAGCAAGTGAATATTAGATTAACTATAGGGGATCATATGATTTCATTCATTTTCATACAAACTTTTGATTTCAATCGACTAAATCATTGAACGTGAATATAACAACAAGCTAACCACATTCTATTTAATATGTGCTATCAAATGAATCAATTAAATCTCTCTCGTATTGATACGAACTTGGGATTTCAATCTCCTAGATCATCCGTTAGAGATGTAACGACAAGTTCAACTCATTGGATTAGTTTCAAGGGATCAAACGAATGCATTGGTCTCATTTGTATCTACATAAACTAGTGATTTTAATCGTTTAAATAATTCATTATAGACATTATAACAAGTTAAACATATTAGATTGACAATAAGGGATCATATGAATAAGTTGAATGTCATTCATTTTCATACAAACTTGTGATTTCAATCCACTAAATCATTGAAAGTGAATATAACAACAAGTTAACCACGTTCATTTAATTATATGTGTTCAAATGAATCAACTAAATCCCTCTCATATTGATACGAACTTGTAATTTTAATTTCTTAGGTAATTCGTTTGGGATGTAACTACAAGTTCACCTCATTGGATTAGAAATAAGGGATCAAACAAATGCGTTGGTCCCATTTCTACCCATGTAAACCAGAGATTTTGATTATTTAAATCATTCATTATGGACATTATAACAAGTGAAACATATTAGATTAACTAAAAGGGATCATATGAATGAGATGAATCACATTCATATTCATACAAAAATTTGTGATTTCAATCATTTAAATCATTCATTATAGATGTAATAACAAGTGAGACACATTAGATTAAATATAAGTGAACAATGAATCACTTGAATCTCATTCTTCTTCTTTTAAAGTTGTGATTGCAATCCACTAAATCATAATATAGATGTAACAATAAGTTAATAACAATCAATTAGATATGTGTGATCAAGAGAATCACTTAAATCCCACTCGTATTGATAGGAACTTGTGATTTCAATCCCTTGAATATTCACTATAGATGTAACAAGAAGTTAAACTCATTGGATTAGATACAAGGGATCAAACAAATGCATTGGTCTCATTTGTATCCATATAAACTAGCAATTTAAATCATTTAAATCTTTCAATATTGATATTATAACAAGTGAATATTAAATTAATTATAAGGGATCATAAGAATGGGTTGAATCTCATTAATTTTCATACAAATTTGTGATTTCAATCCACTAAATCATTCAATGTGAATGTAACAACAAGTTAACCACAATCAATAAAATATGTGTAATCAAATGAATCAATTAAATCTCTCTCGTATTGATACGTGCTTGGGATTTCAATCTCTTAGATCGTTCGTTAGAGATGTAATTAAAAGTTCAACTCATTGGATTAGTTTCAAGGGATCAAACAAATGCATTGGTCTCATTTGCATCTTCACAAACTAGTGATTTTAATCAATTAAATCATTCATTATAGACATTATAACAAGTTAAACATATTAGATTAACAATAAGGGATCATATGAATAAGTTAAATCTCATTCATTTTCATACAAACTTGTGATTTCAATCCACTAAATCATTGAATGTTAATATAACAACAAGTTAACCACGTTCAATTAATTATGTGTGATCAAATGAATCAATTAAATCCCTCTCGTATTGTTACGAAATTATAATTTCAATTTCCTAGATAATTCATTAGGGATGTAACTACAAGTTCAACTCATTGGATTAGATATAAGGGATCAAACAAATGTGTTGGTCCCATTTCTACCCATGCAAACTGGAGATTTTGATCATTTCAATCATTCGTTGTGGACATTATAACAAGTGAAACATAATTGATTAATTAAAAGGGATCATATGAATGAGATGAATCACATTCATTTTCATACAAACTTGTGATTTCAATCATTTAAATCGTTCATTATAGATGTAATAACAACTGAGACACATTAGATTAAATATAAGTGAGCAATGAATCACTTGAATCTCATTCATTTTCTTTTAAAGTTGTGATTTCAATCCACTAAATCATTCAATAAATATGTAACAACAAGTTAAGAACAATCAATTAGATATGTGTGATCAAGAGAATCACTTAAATCCCACTCGTATTGATAAGAACTTGTGATTTCAATCCCCTGAATCATTCACAATAGATGTAACAAGAAGTTAAACTCATTGGATTAGATACATGGGATCAAACAAATGCATTTGTCTCATTTGTATCCATATAAACTAGTGATTTTAATCATTTCAATCATTCATTATAGATATTATAACAAGTGAATATTAAATTAACTATAGGGGATCATATGATCTCATTCATTTTCATACAAACTTGTGATTTCAATCCACTAAATCATTCAATGTGAATATAACAACAAGTAAACCACGTTCAATTAAATATGTGTGAACAAGTGAATCAATTAAATCTCTCTCGTATTGATACGAACTTGGGATTTCAATCTCCAAGATCGTTCGTTAGAGATGTAACGGCAAGTTCAACTCAATGGATTAGTTTCAAGGGATCAAACGAATGCATTGGTCTCATTTGTATCTACATAAACTAGTGATTTTAATCATTTAAATAATTCATTATAGACATTATAACAAGTTAAAAATATTAGACTAACAATGAAGGATCATATGAATAAGTTGAATCTCATTCGCTTTCAAACAAACTTGTGATTTCAATCCACTAAATCATTGAATGTGAATATAACAACAAGTTAACCATGTTCAGTTAAATATGTGTGATCAAATGAATCAATTAAATCCCTATCATATTGATACAAACTTGTAATTTCAATCTCTCAGATCATTCGTTAGGGATGTAACTAAAAGTTCAACTCATTGGATTAGACATAAGGGATCAAACAAATGCGTTGGTGCCATTTCTATTAGATATGTGTGATCAAGAGAATCACTTAAATCTCACTCGTATAGATAGGAACTTGTGATTTCAATCCCTTAAATCATTCACTAAAGAGTTAAGAAGAAGTTCAACTCATTGGACTAGATACAAGGTATCAAACAAATGCATTGGTCTAATTTTTATCCATAGAAACTAGTAATTTTAATCATTTAAATCATTCATTATAGACATTATAACAAGTGAAAATTAGATTAACTATAGGGGATCATTTGCATGAGTTGAATCTCATTCATTTTCATACAAGCTTGTGATTTCAATCAACAAAATCGTTCAATGTGAATGTACCAACAAGTTAACCACATTCAATAAAATATGTGTGATCAAATGAATCAATTAAATCTTTCTCGTATTGATACAAACTAGTGATTTCAATCTCTTACATCGTTCGATAGAGAAGTAACTACAAGTTCAACTCAATGGATTAGTTTCAAGGGATCAAACGAATGTATTGGTCTCATTTGTATGTACATTCTAGTGATTTTAATCGTTTAAATCATTCATTATAAACATTATAACAAGTTAAACATATTAGATTGACAATAAGGGATCATATGAATAAGTTGAATGTCATTCATTTTCATACATACTTGTGATTTCAATCCACTAAATCATTGAATGAGAATATAACAACAAGTTAACCACGTTCAATTAATTATGTGTGATCAAATGAATCAACTAAATCCCTCTCGTATTGATATGAACTTGTAATTTCAATTTGTTAGATAATTCGTTTGGGATGTAACTACAAGTTCAACTCATTGGATTAGATATATGGGATCAAACAAATGTGTTGGTCCCATTGCTACCCATGTAAACTAGAGATTTTGTTCATGTAACTCATTCGCTATGGACATTATAACAAGTGAAACATATTTGATTAACTAAAAGGGATCATATGAATGAGATGAATCACATTCATTTTCATACAAACTTGTGATTTCAATCATTTAAACCATTCATTATAGAAGTAATAACAACTGAGACACATTAGATTAAATATAAGTGTGCAATGAATCACTTAAATCTCATTCATTTTCTTTTAAAGTTGTGATTTCAATCCATTAAATCATTCAATATAGATGTAACAACAAGTGAAGAACATTCAATTAGAAATGTGTGATCAAGAGAATCACTTAAATCCCACTCGTATTGGTAGGAACTTGTGATTTCAATCCCTTAAATCATTCACTATAGATATAATAAGAAGTTAAACTCATTGGATTAAATACAAGGGATCAAACAAATGCATTGGTCTCATTTGTATCCATATAAAATAGAGATTTTGATCATTTAAATCATTTGTTATGGACATTATAAGAAGTGAAACATATTGGATTAACTAAAAGGGATCATATGAATGAGTTGAATCTCATTCATTTTCTTACAAACTTGTGATTTAAATCCACAAAATCATTCAATGTGAATGTAACAACAAGTTAAACACATTCAACATAATATGTGTGATCAAATGAATCAATCAAATCTCTCTCATATTGATACGAACTTGGGATTTCAATCTCTTAGATCGTTCGTTAGAGATGTAACTACAAGTTGAACTCATTGGATTAGTTTCAAGGGATCAAACGAATGCATTGGTCTCATTTCTATCTACTTAAACTAGTGATTTTGATCGTTTAAATCATTCATAGACATTACAACACGTTAAACATATTAGATTAACAATAAGCGATCATATGAGTAAGTTGAATCTCATTCATTTTTATACAAACTTGTGATTTCAATCCACTAAATCATTGAATATGAATATAACAACAGGTTAAGCACATTCAATTAAATTTGTGTGATCAAACGAATCAATTAAATCCCTGTCGTATTCACACGAACATGTAATCTCAATCTCTTAGATCATTCATTAGGGTTGTTACTACAAGTTCAGCTCATTGGATTAGACATAAGGGATTAAACAAATGCATTGGTCCCATTTCTACCGAAATAAACTAGAGATTTTGATCATTTAAATCATTTGTTATAGACATTATAACAAGTGAAACATATTAGATTAACAAAAATGGATCTTGTGAATCAGATAAATCACATTCATTTTCATACAAACTTGTGATTTCAATCATTTAAACCTTTCATTATAAATGTAATAACTGGTGAGACACACTAGAATAAATATAAGTGAGCAATGAATCACTTGAATCTCATTTATTTTCTTTTAAGCTTGTGATATCAATCCACTAAATCATTCAATATAGATGTAACAATAAGTTAAGCACATTCAATTAGATATGTGTGATCAAGAGAATCACTTAAATTCCACTCATATTTATAGGAACTTGTGATTTCAATCCCTTAAATCATTCACTATGGATGTAATAAGAAATTCAACTCATTGGATTAGATGCAAGAGATCAAACAAATGGATTGGTCTCATTTGTATCCATATAAACTAGCGATTTTAATCATTTAAATCATTCATTATAGATATTATAACAAGTGAATATTAGATTAACTATAGGGGATCATATGAATAAGTTGAATCTCATTTATTTTTATACAAACTTGTGATTTCAATTCTACTAAATCATTGAATGTGAATATAACAACAAGTTAACCACGTTCAATTAAATATGTGTGATCAAATGAATCAATTAAATTTCTCTCGTATTGATACGAACATGGAATTTCAACCTCTTAGATCGTTCGTTAGAGATGTAACTACAAGTTCAACTCATTGGATTAGTTTCAAGGCATCAAACGAATGCGTTGGTCGCATTTGTATCTACATAAACTAGTGATTTTAATCGTTTAAATCATTCATTATATACATTATAACAAGTTAAACATATTAGATTAACAATAAAGGATCATATGAATAAGTTGAATCTCATTCATTTTCATACAAACTTGTGATTTCAATCCACTAACTCATTCAAAGTGAATGTAACAACAAATCACCACATTCAATAAAATATCTATGATCAAATGAATCAATTAAATCTCTATCATATTGATTCAAACATGGGATTTCAATCTCTTTGATCATTCGTTAGAGATGTAACTACAAGTTCAACTCATTGAATTAGTTACAAGGGATCAAACGAATGCATTCGTCTCATTTGTATCTACATAAACTAGTGATTTTAATCATTTAAATAATTCATTATAGACATTATAACATGATAAACATATTAGGTTAACATTAAGGGATCATATGAATAAGTTGAATCTCATTCATTTTCATACAAACTTGTGATTTCAATCCACTAAATCATTGAATGTAAATATAACAACAATTTAACGACATTCAATTAAATATGTGTGATCAAATGAATCATTTAAATCCCTCTCGTATTGATACAAACTTGTAATTTCAATCTCTTAGATCATTCGTTAGGGATGTAACTACAAGTTCAACTCATTGGATTAAATATATGGGATCAAACAAATGCGTTGGTCCCATTTCTACCCATGTAAACTAGAGATTTTGATCATTTAAATCATTTGTTATGGACATTATAACAAGTGAAACATATTAGATTAACTAAAAGAGATCATATGAATGAGATGAATCACGTTCAATTTAAAACAAACTTGTGATTCCAATGATCTAAATCATTCATTATAAATGTAATAATAAGTGAGACACATTAGATTAAATATAAGTGAGCAATGAATCACTTGAATCTCATTCATTTTCTTTTAGAGTTGTGATTTCCATCCACTAAATCATTCAACATAGATGTAAGAACAAGGTTAGAACATTCAATTAGATATGTGTGATCAAGAAAATCACTTAAATCCCACTCGTATTGATAGGAACTTGTGACTTCATTCCCTTAAATCATTCTCTATAGATGTAATAAGAAGTTAAACTCATTGGAGTAGATACTAGGGATCAAAAAACTGCATTGGTCTCATTTGTATTCATATAAACTAGAGATTTTGATAATCTAAATCATTCGTTATGGACATTATAACAAGTGAAAACTATTAGATTAACTAAAAGGGATCATATGAATGAGTTGAATCTCATTCATTTTCAAACAAACTTATGATTGAAATCCACAAAATCATCCAATGTGAATGCAACAACAAGTTAACCATATTCAATAAAATATGTGCGATCAAATGAATCAATTAAATCTCTCTTGTATTGATACAAACTTGAGATTTCAATCTCCTAAATCATTCAATATTGATGTAACAACTAGTTAAGAACATTCAATTAGATATGTGTGATCAAGAGAATCACTTTAATCCCACTCGTATTGATAAGAACTTGTGATTTCAATACCTTAAATCATTAACTACAAATGTAATAAGAAGTTAAACTCATTGGATTTGATACAAGGGATCAAACAAATGCATTGGTCTCATTTGAATACATATAAACTAGAGATTTTGATCATTTAAATCATTCATTATGGACATTATAACAAGTGAAACATATTAGATTAACTAAAAGAGATCATATGAATGAGTTGAATCTCATTCATTTTCAAACAAACTTGTGATTTCAATCCACTAAATCATCGAATGTGAATATAACAACAAGTTAACCACGTTCAATTAAATATGTGTGATCAAGTGAATCAATTAAATTCCTCTTGTATTGATTCGAACTTCAGATTTCAATCTCTTAGATCATTCATTAGAGATGTAACTACAAGTTCAACTCATTGGATTTGCTTCAAGGGATCAAACGAATGCATTGGTCTCATTTGTATCTATATAAACTAGAGATTTTAATCGTTTAAATCATTCATTATAGACATTGTAACAAGTTAAACATATTAGATTTACAATAAGGGATCATATGACTATGTTGAATCTCATTCGTTTTCATACAAACTTGTAATTTGAATCCACTAAATCAATGAATGAGAATATAACAACAAGTTAACCATATTCAATTAAATATGTGTGATCAAATGAATCAATTAACTTCCTCTCGTATTGATACGAACTTGTAATTTTAATCTCTTAGATCATTCGTTAGGGATGTAACTACAAGTTCGACTCATTGGATTAGATATAAGAGATCAAACAAATGCGTTGGTCCCATTTCTACCAATGTAAACTAGATATTTTGATCATTTAATCATTTGTTATGGACATTATAACAAGTGAAACATATTAGATTAACTAAAAGGGATCATATAAATGAGATGAATCACATTCATTTTAATACAAACTTGTGATTTCAATCATTTTAATCATTCATTATAGATGTAATAACAAATGAGACACATTAGGTTAAATATAAGTGAGCAATGAATCACTTGAATCTCATTCATTTTCTTTTAAAGTTGTGATTTCAATCCACTAAATCATTCAATATAGATGCAACAACAAGTTAAGAACATTCAATTAGATATGTGTGAGCAAGATAATCACTTAAATCATTCGTTATGGACATTATAACAAGTGAAATATATTAGATTAACTAAAAGGGATCATATAAATGAGATGAATCACATTCATTTTAAAACAAACTTGTGATTTAGATCATTCATTATAGTTATAATAACAAGTGGGTCACTTTAGATTAAATATAAGTGAGCAATGAATCACTTGAATCTCTTTCATTTTCTTTTAAAGTTGTGATTTCAATCCACTAGATCATTCAATATAGATGTAACAAGAAGTTAAGAACATTCATTTAGATATGCGTGATCAAGAGATTCACTTAAATTCCACTCGTGTTGATAGAAACTTGTGATTTCAATCCTTTAAATCATTCACTATAGATGTAATAAGAAGTTAAACTCAATGGATTAGATAGTGGGATCAAACAAATGCGTTGGTCTCATTTGTATCAACATAAACTAGAGATTTTGATAATTTAAATAATTTGTTATGGACATTATAACATGTGAAGCATATTAGATTAACTAAGGGGGATCATATGAATGAGTTGAATCTCATTCATTTTCATACAAACTTGTGATTTAAATCCACAAAATCATTTAATGTGAATGTAACAACAAGTTCACCACATTCGATAAAATATGTGTGATGAAATGAATCAATTAAATCTCTCTCGTATTGATACAAACTTGTGATTTCAATCTCTTAGATCATTTGTTAAAGATGTAACCACAAGTTCAACTCATTGGATTCGTTTCAAGGGATTAAATGAATGCATTGGTCTCATTTGTTTCTACATAAACTAGTGATTTTAATCGTTTAAATGATTCATTATAGTCATTATAACAAGTTAAACATATTAGATTAACAATAAGGGATCATATGAATAGGTTGAATCTCATTCATTTTCATACAAACTTGTGATTTCATACCACTAAATCATTGAATGTGAATATAACAACAAGTTAACCACGTTCAATTAAATATGTGTGATCAAATGAATCTATTAAATCCCTCTTGTATTGATACAAACTTCAGATTTCAATCTCTTAGAACGTTCGTTAGAGATGTTACTACAAGCTCAACTCATTGGATTAGTTTCAAGGGATCAAACGAATGCATTGGTCTCATTTGTATCTACATAAACTAGAGATTTTAATCGTTTAAATCATTCATTATACTCATTATAACAAGTTAAACATATTAGATTAACAATAAGGGATCATATTAATAAGTTGAATCTCATTCATTTTCATACAAACTTGTGACTTGAATCCACTAAATCATTGAATGAGAATATAACAAGTTAACCATGTTCAATTAAATATGTGTGATCAAATGAATCAATTAAATCAATCTCGTATTGATACGAACTTGTAATTTCAATCTCTTAGATCATTCGTTAGGGATGTAACTACAAGTTCGACTCATTGGATTAGATATAAGAGATCGAACAAATGTGTTGGTCCCATTTCTATCAATGTAAACTAGAGATTTTGATCATTTAAATCATTTGTTATGGACATTATAAGAAGTGAAACATATTAGATTAACTAAAAGGGATCAAATAAATGAGATGAATCACATTCATTTTAATACAAACTTGTGATTTCAATCATTTTAATCATTCATTATAGATGTAATAACAAGTGAGACACATTAGGTTAGATATAAGTGAGCAATGAATCACTTGAATCTCATTCATTTTCTTTTAAACTAGTGATTTCAATCCACTAAATCATTCAATATAGATGTCACAACAAGTTAAGAACATTCAATTAGATATGTGTGATCAAAAGAATCACTTAAATCATTCGTTATGCACATTATAACAAGTGAAATATATTAGGTTAACTAAAAGGGTTCATATAAATGAGATGAATCACATTCATTTTAATACAAACTTGTGATTTCAATCATTCAAATCATTCATTATAGTTATAATAACAAGTGAGGCACATTAGATTAAATATAAGTGAGCAATGAATCAATTGAATCTCTTTCATTTTCTTTTAAAGTTGTGATTTCAATCCACTAAATCATTCAATATAGATGTAACAACAAGATAAGAACAATCATTTAGATATGCGTGATCAATAGATTCACTTAAATCCCACTCGTGTTGATAGGAACTTGTGATTTCAATCCTTGAAATCAATCACTATAGATGTAATAAGAAGTTAAACTCATTGGATTAGATAGTGGGATCAAACAAATGCATTGGTCTCATTTGTATCGATATAAACTAGAGATTTTGATAATTTAAATAATTTGTTATGGACTTTATAACAAGTGAAACATATTAGATTAACTAAGCGGGATCATATGAATGAGTTCAATCTCATTCATTTTCTTACAAACTTGTGATTTAAATCCACCAAATCATTCAATGTTAATGTAACAACAAGTTAACCACATTCAATAAAATATGTGTAATCAAATGAATCAATTAAATCTCTCTCGTATTGATACAAACTTGGGATTTCAATCTCATAGATCGTTCGTTAGAGATGTAACCACAAGTTCAACTTATTGGATTAGTTTCAAGGGATCAAACGAATGCATTGGTCTCATTTGTTTCCACATAAACTAGTGATTTTAATCGTTTAAATCATTCATTACAGACATTATAACAAGTTAAACATATTAGATTAACAATAAGTGATCATATGAATAAGTTGAATCTTATTCATTTTCATACAAACTTGTGATTTCAATCCACTTAATCATTGAATGTGAATATAACAATAAGTTAACCACATTCAATTAAATATGTGTGATCAAATGAATCAATTAAATCCCTCTCGTATGGATACGAACTTGGGATTTCAATCTCTTAGATCGTTCGTTAGAGTTGCAACTAAAAGTTCAACTCATTGGATTACTTTCAAGGGATCAAACAAATTCGTTGGTCTCATTTGTACCTACATAAACTAGTCATTTTAATCGTTTAAATCATTCATTAAAGACATTATAACAAGTTAAACATATTAGATTAACAATAAGTGATCATATGAATAAGTTGAATCTCATTCATTTTCATAAAAACTTGTGATTTTAATCCCCTAAATCATTGAATGTGAATATAACAACAAATAGACCTCGTTCAATTGAATATGTGTGATCAAATGAATCAATTAAATCCCTCTCGTCTGGATACGAACTTGGGATTTCAATCTCTTAGATCGTTCGTTAGAGTTGCAACTGCAAGTTCAACTCATTGGATTACTTTCAAGGGATCAAACGAATGCGTTGGTCTCGTTTCTACCTACATAAACTAGTCATTTTAATCGTTTAAATCATTCATTATAGACATTATAACAAGTTAAACTTATTAGATTAACAAAAAGGGATCATATGAATAAGTTGAATCTCATTCATTTTCATACAAACTTGTGATTTCAATCCACTTAATCATTGAATGTGAATATAACAATAAGTTAACCACATTCAATTAAATATGTGTGACCAAATGAATCAATCAAATCCCTCTCGTATTGACCAAATGAATCACTTAATTCTCACTTGTATTGATAGGAACTTGTGATTTCAATCCATTAAATCATTCACTATAGATATAATAAGAAGTTAAACTCAATGGATAAGTGTGATGAAATGAATCAATTAAATCTCTCTCGTATTGATACGAACTTGGGTTTTCAATCTCCTAGATCGTTTGTTAGAGATGTAACCAGAAGTTCAACTCATTGGATTAGTTTCAAGGGATCAAATGAATGCATTGGTCTCATGTGTTTCTACATAAACTAGTTATTTTAATTTTTTAAATCATTCATTATAGACATTATAACAAGTTAAACATATTAGATTAACAATAAGGGATCATATGAATAAGTTGAATCTCATTCATTTTCANTTGGTCTCATTTATATCTACATAAACAAGAGATTTTAATCGTTTAAATCATTCATTATAGACATTATAACAAGTTAAACATATTCGATTAACAATAAGGGATCATATGAATAAGTTGAATCTCATTCATTTTCATACAAACTTATGATTTCAATCCACTAAATCATTGAATGTGAATATAACAACAAGTTAACCACGTTTAATTAAATATGTGTTATGAAATGAAACAATTAAATCCCTCTCGTATTGATACGAACTTGTAATTTCAATCTCTTAGATCATTCGTTAGGGATGTAATTACAAGTTCGACTCATTGGATTAGATATATGGGATCAAACAAATGCGTTGGTCCCATTTCTACCAATGTAAACTAGAGAATTTGATCATTCAAATCATTCGTTATAGACATTATAACAAGTGAAACATATTAGATTAACTAAAAGGGATCACATAAATAAGATGAATCACATTCATTTTAATACAAACTTGTGATTTCAATCATTTAAATCATTCATTATAGATGTAATAACAGGTAAGACACATTAGATTAAATATAAGTGAGCAATGAATCCCTTGAATCTCATTCATTTCGTTTTAAATTTGTAATTTCCGTCCACTAAATCATTCAATATGGATGTAACAACAAGTTAAGAACATTCAATTAGATATGTGTGATCAAGAGAATCACTTAAATCCCACTCGTATTGATAGGAACTTGTGATTTCAATCCCTTAAATCATTCACTATTGATGTAATAAGAAGTTAAACTCGTTGGAGTAGATACAAGGGAACAAACAAATGCATTGGTCTCATTTGTACCCATATAAACTAGAGATTTTGATAATTTAAATCATTTGTTATGGACATTATAACAAGTGAAACATATTAGATTAACTAAGAGGGATCATATGAATGAGTTGAATCTCATTCATTTTCTTACAAACTTGTGATTTAAATCCCCTAAATCATTGAATGTGAATATAACAACAAGTTAACCACGTTCAATTAAATATGTGTGATCAAATGAATCAATTAAATCCCTCTCAAATGGATACGAACATGGGATTTCAATCTCTTAGATCGTTCGTTTGAGATGCAACTACAAGTTCAACTCATTGGATTACTTTCAGGGGATCAAACGAATGCGTTGGTCTCATTTGTATCTACTTAAACTAGTCATTTTAATCGCTTTGATCAATCATTATAGACATTATAACAAGTTAAACTTATTAGATTAACAAAAAAGGGTCATATGAATAAGTTGAATCTCATTCATTTTCATACAAACTTCTGATTTCAATCCACTAAACCAATGAATCTGAATATAACAATAAGTTTACCACGTTCAACTAAATATGTGAGACCAAATGAATCAATTAAATCCCTCTCATATTGATACGAACTTGTATTTTCAATCTCTTAGATCATTCATTAGGGATGGAACTACAAGTTCGACTCATTGGAGTAGATATAAGGGATCAAACAAATGCATTGGTCCCATTTCTACCAATGTAAACGAGAGATTTTGATCATTTAAATCATTCGTTATGGACATTATAACAAGTGAAACATATTAGATTAACTAAAAGGGATCATATGAATGAGATGAATCACATTCATTTTAATACAAACTTGTGATTTCAATCATTTAAATCATTTGTTTTAAATGTAATAACAAGTGAGACACATTAGATTAAATATAAGTGAGCAATGAATCACTTGAATGTCATTCATTTTCTTTTAAAGTTGTGATTTCAATCCACTAAATCACTCAATATAGATGTAACAACTAGTTAAGAACATTCAATTAGATATGTGTGATCAAGAGAATCACTTAAATCGCACTCGTATTGATAGAAACTTGCGATTTCAATCCTTTAAAAAATTCACTATAGATGTAATAAGAAGTTAAACTCGTTGGATTAGATAGAAGGGATCAAACAAATACAGTGGTAGACCATTTGTATCCATATAAACTAGAGATTTTGATAATTTAAATTATTCGTTCTGAACATTATAACAAGTGAAAGATATTAGATTAACTAAAAGGGAACATATGAATGAGTTGAATCTCATTCATTTTCATACAAACATGTGATTTAAATCCACAAAATCATTCAATGTGAATGTAACAACAAGTATCAAATGAATCAATTAAATCTCTTTCGTATTGATACGAACTTGGGATTTCAATCTCTTAGATCGTTCGTTAGAGATGTAACTCCAAGTTCAACTCATTGGATTTGTTTCAAGGGTCAAATGGATGAATTGGTCTCATTTGTATCTACATAAACTAGTTATTCTAATAATTAAAATCATTCATTATAGACATTATAACAAGTTAAACATATTAGATTAACAATTAAGGATCATATGAATAAGTTGAATCTCATGCATTTTCATTCAAACTTGTGATTTCAATCCCCTAAATCATTGAATGTGAATATAACAACAAGTTAACCACGTTCAATTAAATATGTGTGATCAAGGGAATCACTGCGTCTCCCATCGTATTGATAAGAACTTGTGATTTCAATCCCTTAAATCATTCATGATTGATGTAATAAGAAGTTAAACTCATTGGATTAGATACAAGGGATCAAACAAATACATTGGTCTCATTTGTATCCATATAAACTAGAGATTTTGATAATTTAAATAATTTGTTATGGATATTATAACAAGTGAAACATATTAGATTAACTAAGAGTTATCATATGAGTGAGTTGAATCTCATTCATTTTCTTACAAACTCATGATTGAAATCTACAAAATCATTTAATGTGAATGTAACAAGTTAACCACATTCAATAAAATATGTGTGATCAAATGAATCAATTAAATCTCTCTCGTGTTGATACGAACTTGGGATTTCAATCGCATAGATCATTCGTTAGAGATGTAACCACAAGTTCAACTCATTGGATTAGTTTCAAGGGATCAAACGAATGCATTGGTCTCATTTGTTTGTACATAAACTAGTGATTTTAATCATTTAAATCATTCATTATAGACATTATAACAAGTTAAACATAGTAGATTAACAATAAGGAATCATATGAATAAGTTGAATCTCATTCATTTTCATACAAACTTGTGATTTCAATCTACTAAATCATTGAATGTGAATATAACAAAAAGTTAACCACGTTCAACTAATATGTGTGATGAAATGAATCAATTAAATCTCTCTCGTATTGATACGAACTTGGGTTTTCAATCTCCTAGATCATTTGTTAGAGATGTAACCAGAAGTTCAACTCATTGGATTAGTTTCAAGGGATCAAATGAATGCATTGGTCTCGTGTTTCTACATAAACTAGTTATTTTAATTTTTTAAATCATTCATTATAGACATTATAACAAGTTAAACATATTAGATTAACAATAAGGGATCATATGAATAAGTTGAATCTCATTCATTTTCATACAAACTTGTGATTTCAATCCACTAAATCAATGAATGTGAATATAACAACAAGTTAACTACGTTCAATTAAATAAGTGTGATCAAATGAATCAATTAAATCCCTCTCGTATTGATACAAACATGGGATTTCAATCTCTTAGATCGTTCGTTAGAGATGTGACTACAAGTTCAACTCATTGAATATGTTTCAAGGGATCAAACGAATGTGTTGGCCTCATTTGTGTCTACATAAAGTAGTCATTTTAATCATTTAAATCATTCAGTATAGACATGATAACAAGTTAAACATATTAGATTAACAATAAGGGATCATATGAATCAGTTGAATCTCATTCATTTTCATACAAACTTATGATTTCAATACACTAAATGATTGAATGTGAATATAACAAGTTAACCATGTTCAATTAAATATATGTGATCAAATGAATCAATTAAATCCCCATCGTATTGATACGAACTTGTCATTTCAATCTCTTAAATCATTCGTTAGGGATGTAACTACAAGTTCGACTCATTGGATTAGATATGAGGGATGAAACAAATGCGTTGGTCCCATTTCTACCAATGTAAACTAGAGATTTTCATCATTTAAATCATTCGTTATGGACAATATAACAAGTGAAACATATTAGATTAACTAAAAGAGATTATATGAATGAGATGAATCACTTTCATTTTAATACAAACTTGTGATTTCAATCTTTTAAATCATTCATTATAGATGTAATAACAAGTGAGACACATTAGATTAAATATAAGTGAACAATGAATCATTTGAATGTCATTCATTTTCTTTTAAAGTTGTGATTTCAATCCACTAAATCGTTCAATATAGGTGTAACAACAAGTTAAAAACATTCAATTAGATATGTATGATCAAGAGAATCACTTAAATCCCACTCGTATTGACAGGAACTTGTGATTTGAATCCTTTAACTCATTCACCATAGATGTAATAAGAAGTTAAACTCATTGGATTAGATACAAGGGATCAAACAAATGCAGTGGTCTCTGTTCTATCCATATAAACTAGAGATTTTGACAATTTAAATTATTCGTTATAGACATTATAACAAGTGAAACATATTAGATTAACTAAAAGGGATCATATGAATGAATTGAATCTCATTCATTTTCATACAAACATGTGATTTAAATCCCCAAAATTATTCAGTGTGAATGTAACAACAAGTTAACCACATTCAAAAAAATATGTATGATGAAATGAATCAATTAAATCTCTCTCGTATTGATATGAACTTACGATTTCAATCTCATAGATCGTTCGTTAGATATGTAACCACAAGTTCTACTTATTAGATTAGTTTCAAGGGATCAAACGAATGCATTGGTCTCATTTGGTTCTACATAAACTAGTGATTTTAATCGTTTAAATCATTCATTATCGACATTATAACAAGTTAAACATACTAGATTAACAATAAGGGATCATATGAATAAGTTGAATCTCATTCATTTTCATACAAACTTATGATTTCAATCCCCCAAATCATTGAATGTGAATGTATCAACAAGTTAACCACGTTCAATTAAATATGTGTGATCAAATGAATCATTTAAATCCATCCCGTATTGATACGAACTTAGGATATCGTTCGTTAGACATGCAACCACAAGTTCAACTCATTGGATTAGTTTCAAGGGATCAAACGAATGCATTGGCCTCATTTGTATCTACATAAACTAGTGATTTTAATCGTTTAAATCATTCATTATAGACATTATGACAAGTTAAACTTATTAGCTTAACAATAAGGGATCATATGAATAAGTTGAATCTCATTCATTTTCATACAAACTTGTGATTTCAATCCACCAAATCATTGAATGTGAATATAACAACAAGTTAACCACGTTCAATTAAATATGTGTGATCAAATGAATCAATTAAATCCCTCTCGTATTGATACGAACTTTTAATTTTAATCTCTTAGATCATTCGTTAGGGATGTAACTACAAGTTCGACTCATTGGATTAGATATAAGGGATCAAACTAATGCGTTGGTCCCATTTCTACCAATGTGAACTAAAGATTTTGATCATTTAAATCATTTGTTATGGACATTATAACAAGCGAAACATATTAGATTAACTAAAAATGATCATATGAATGAGATGAATCACATTCATTTTAATACAAACTTGTGATTTCAATCATTTAAATCGTTCATTATAGATGTAAAACCATGTGAGACACATTAGATTAAATATAAGTGAGCAATGAATCACTTGTATGCCATTCATTTTCTTTTAAAGTTGTGATTTAAATCCACTAAATCATTCAATATAGATGTAACAACAAGTTAAGAACATTCAATTAGATATGTGTGATCAAGAGAATTACATAAATCCCACTTGTATTGATAGGACCTTCTGATTTCCATCCTTTAAATCATTCACTATAGATGTGATAAGAAGTTAAACTCATTGGATTAGTTACAAGGGATCAAACAAATGAGTTGGTCTCATTTGTATCCATATAAACTAGAGATTTTGCTAACTTAAATCATTTGTTATGGACATTATAACAAGTGAAACATATTAGATTAACTAAGAGGGATCATATGAATAAGTTGAATCTCATTCATTTTCATAAAAACTTGTGATTTAAATACACAAAATCATTTAATGTGAATGTAACAACAAGTTAACCACATTCAATAAAATATGTGTTATCAAATGAATCAATTAAATCTCTCTCGTATCGATACGAACATGGGATTTCAATCTCCAAGATCGTTTGTTGGAGATGTAACCACAAGTTCAACTCATTGGATTAGTTTCAAGGGATCAAACGAATGCATTGGTCTCATTTGATTCTACATAAACTAGAGATTTTAATCGTTTAATTCATTCATTACAGACATTATAACAAGTGAAACATATTAGACTAACAATAAGGGATCATATGAATCAGTTGAATGTCATTCATTTTCATACAAACTTGTAATTTCAATCCACTAAATTATTGAATGTGAATATAACAACAAGTTAACCACGTTCAATTAAGTATGTGTGATCAAATGAATCAATTAAATCCTTCTTGTATTGATACGAACTTGGGATTTCAATCTCTTAAATCGTTCGTTAGAGATGTAACGACAAGTTCAACTCATTGGATTAGTTTTAAGGGATCAAACGAATGCATTCGTCCCATTTCTACCCATGTAAATTAGAGATTTTGATCATTTAAATCATTCGTTATGGACATTATAACAAGTGAAACATATTAGATTCACTAAAAGGGATCATATGAATGAGATGAATCACATTCATTTTAATACAAATTTGTGACTTCAATCAATTAAATCATTCATTATAGATGTAATAACAAGTGAGACACATTTGATTAAATATAAGTGAGCAATGAATTACTTGAATCACATTCATTTTCTTTTAAAGTTGTGATTTCAATCCATTAAATCATTCAATATAGATGTAACAACAAGTTAAGAACATTCAACTAGATATGTGTGATCAAGAGAATCTCTTAAATCCCACTCGTATTGATAGGAACTTGTGATTTCAATCCCTTAAATCATTCACTCTAGATGTGATAAGAAGTTAAACTCATTGGATTACATACAAGGAATCAAACATATGAATTGGTCTCATTTGTGTCCATATAAACTAGAGATTTTGCTAATTTAAATCATTTTTTATGGACATTATAACAAGTGAAACATATTAGATTAACTAAGAGGGATCATACAAATGAGTTGAATCTCATTCATTTTCTTACAAACTTGTGATTTAAATACACAAAATTATTTAATGTGAATGTAACAACAAGTTAACCACATTCAATAAAATATGTGTTATCAAATGAATCAATTAAATCTCTCTCGTATCGATACGAACATGGGAATTCAATACCCAAGATCGTTTGTTAGAAATGTAACCACAAGTTCAACTCATTGGATTAGTTTCAAGGGATCAAACGATTGCATTGGTCTCATTTGTTTCTACATAAACTAGAGATTTTAATCGTCTAAATCATTCATTATAGACATTATGACAAGTTAGACATAGTAGATTAACAATAAGGGATCATATGAATAAGTTGAATCTCATTCATTTTCATACAAACTTGTGATTTCAATCCACTTAATCATTGAATGTGAATATAACAACAAGTTAACCACGTTCAATTAAATATGTGTGATCAAATGAATCAATTAAATCCCCCTCGTATTTATACGAACTTGTAATTTCAATCTCTTAAATCATTCGTTAGGGATGTATCTACAAGTTCGACTCATTGGATTAGATATAAGGGATCAAACAAATGCATTGGTCCCATTTCTACCAATGTAAACTAGAGATTTTGATCATTTAAATCATTCGTTATGGACATTATAACAAGTGAAACATATTAGATTAACTGAAAGGGATCATATAAATGAGATGAATCACATTCAATTTAATACAAACTTGTGATTTCAATTATTTAAGTCATTCATTATAGATGTATTAACAAGTGAGACACATTAGATTAAATATAAGTGAGCAATGAATCACTTGAATCTCTTTCATTTTCTTTTAAAGTTATGATTTCAATCCACTAAATCATTCAATATAGATGTAACAACAAGTTAAGAACATTCAATTAGATATGTGTGATCAAAAGAATCACTTAAATCATTCGTTATTGACATTATAATAAGTGAAACATATTAGATTAACTAAAAGGGATCATATAAACGAGATGAATCACATTCATTTCAATACAAACTTATTATTTCAATCATTTAAATCATTCATTAAAAGATGTAATAACAAGTGTGTTAGCACCCCAATTTTTACCACATCAAAATTGAAGCAATGTAAAAATTTCACAAAAGAATTGTGAAAATTTGCAATTTGAAAGCCAATTCGAATCTAAAGAAAAATTCAGATCAAATCATGAATTTGACTTGTGATACTAATCCCAATGGAGGATTACGAGTCCAAACGATTGCAAATGTCATTTGACATCCAAATCCAATTACAATTGTAATTTGAAATCCAAATTCGATTACAAATGTCATTTGACATCCAAATCCAATTACAATTGTAATTTGAAATCCAAATTCGATTACAAATGTCATTTGACATCCAAATCCAATTAAAATTGTAATTTGATATCCAAATTCGATTACAAATGTCATTTGAAACCCAAATCCAATTGAAAAATTCAAATTTTGACTTAGATCCAAGAATTAGATCTAATTCGGTCTAGAATGCTATGTGAGACCCACTTGTCGGCCCCACCTAGCCCATGTGGTCAAGAGCCTCCCCAGGGGTCACACTCCCATTTAAATAAATAAATAAATAAATGAATAAATGTTTTCTCCCAATTAAATAAAAAAATCATTTTTACGGAGAAATGAATGATATCATAACTAAAAACCTATTAAAAAAGAAACATTTATGCATCTCTCTCTTCTTTAACTACGTCTTCTTTAAAGGGTTTTCAATCTTCGAAAAGTAATAACTAGGCTGGTCAAACCCACTTAGTCCAAGTAGGTTCGACCCTAGGTCACCCAAATCTTAGCTAGGCTCAGTCAACTTGAGCTCAGCTTGGTCAAAAAGTAGGTCTGTCTCACGATCCAATTAATGGACGAAAATAGACTTTGACCGAACCAAACCCACTTTGACTAAACTCAGTCAAAGTACAATTTAGCTCAATTAAGAGCTTTATTGACCCAAATTTATCAACTTACCTCAAAAAAAGTCAAACTACTCACAAATGAGCTTTGACTTTGGTCAATTGGTCGAAATTGATCAATTTGGACAATTTTGCCCTTCTACAGCCAAATTGAGATTAAAAAGCCTAAATTGGTTTATAAAAGGCAAATAAACATTTGAATTTGTCAAATGCATGAATCAAATACCAAATTTAAATTGAATTTCTCAAATAAAAGTTTGATTCAGTCAAAATCCATGTTCAATCAAGTTTTGGACGAAAATACCCTTTTCGAACCAAATTTGATGAAATTTTTGAATTTTATTAAAATTTAAATTGAATTATCATAATTCAATGGGATTTGGAGATTAGTAACTAGGTTTTAACCTAACAAGCTTGATTTTAAACAAAAAAAATAAAAAGCACAAAATAAGAAAAAACCCTGTGCAAGGGCATTTTTGTCCAAATTTTTGGTTAAAGTTGATCAGCTAGGTCTGAACCAAGTTGACCAAACCTAACCCAGCTCACCTAGCTCCTGTAATTGAGATAATGATGAGTAAATAGAGTCATTAAAACTCATTTAACTCATTTTTCATCTCCCTAAACCTTGGTTAATCTTCCAAGGCAAATTTAAGGAGGTGGTTGAACCCACCTCCTCCTCTATATAAACCTCACCTTGGCCACCAAGGGGAGGACGAATTTTGGAGCATTCTATCAAGTTGCTGCAGCCAAGGAGCTAGGAGGGAGAAGCCAAGGAAGAGATGAGAGATTCGTCCAAGTACTCTTTCCCTTTTTCTCTTACTTTCTCCTTCATTTTCTTCTATTCTCTCCATTGATCTTGCTAAGTTAGGGTGCTTAAGTGAACCCTTACTTAGGATTTTCATGGTGAGAAGTCGTCTTTCCTATTACAAATTCCAGCAAGCAAGCTATTCTACTTCTAGCTTTGCTAAGCTCGAATCCAAGGTTGGATTCTTGCTTAGGATTGCTCGATCTAGAAATCAAGTGAAGACGAAGGACAAGCATCAAGACCAACCGCAAGGTAGGTAATTTTAACTCACTTCTCTTCTACTTTAGCTTCTTGTTGATTTATTTTCATTCCAGCAACTCGTGGGAGGGTCTATTTTCATTTGCTTATAGCTGGGAATGATGTCCAGCTAAGGGAAACCTACGCTTCAATGTACATGTTAATGCATCATGCATGCATACATCGGTTTTGCTTAAAAATGAACCCATGCATCAAATTTTGAAAAGGGCCCCAAGGCGCGAACAAAGTGAGACACATTAGATTAAATATAAGTGAACAATGAATCACTTGAATCTCATTCATTTTCTTTTAAAGTTGTGATTTCAATCCACTAAATCATTCAATAAAGATGTAACAACAAGTTAAGAACATTCAATTAGATATGTGTGATCAAGAGAACCACTTAAACCCCACTCGTATTGATAGGAACTTGTGATTTCAATCCCTTAAATCATTCACTAAAGATGAAATAAGAAGTTAAACTCATTGGATTAGATACAAGGGATCAAACAAATGCATTGGTCTCATTTGTGTCCACATAAACAAGAGATTTTGATAATTTAAATCACTTGTTATAGACATTATAACAAGTGAAACATATTAGATTAACTAAAAGGGATCGTATGAATGAGTTCAATCTCTTTCATTTTCTTACAAACTTGTGATTTAAATCCACCAAATCATTCAATGTGAATGTAACAACAAGTTAACCACATCCAATAAAATATGTGTGATCAAATGAATCAATTAAATCTCTCTCGTATTGAAACGAACTTGGGATTTCAATCTCATAGATTGTTCGTTAGAGATGTAACCACAAGTTCAACTCATTGGATTATTTTCAAGGGATCAAACGAATGTGTTGGCCTCATTTGTATCTACATAAACTAGTCATTTTAATCATTTAAATCATTCATTATAGACATTATAACAAGTTAAACATACTAGATTAAAAATAAGGGATCATATGAATAAGTTGAATCTCATTCATTTTCATACAAACTTGTGATTTCAATCCACTAAATCATTGAATGTGAATATAACAACAAGTTAACCACGTTCAATTAAATATGTGTGATCAAATGAATCAATTAAATCCCTCTCGTATTGATACAAACTTGTAATTTCATTCTCTTAGATCATTTGTTAGGCATGTAACTACAAGTTCGACTCATTGGATTAGATATAAGGGATCAAAAAAATGCGTCGGTCCCATTTCTACCAATGTAAACTAGAGATTTTGATCATTTAAATCATTCGTGATAGACATTATAACAAGTGAAACATATTAGATTAACTAAAAGGGATCATATGAATGAGTTGAATCTCATTCATTTTCATGCAAGCTTGTGATTTAAATCCACAAAATCATTCAATGTGAATATAATAACAAGTTAACCACATTCAATAAAATATGTGTTATCAAATGAATCAATTAAATCTCTCTCGTATTGATACGAACTTGGGATTTCAATCTCTTAAATCATTCGTTAGAGATGTAACTCCAAGTTCAACTCATTGGATTAGTTTCAAGGGGATCAAACGAATGCATTGGTCTCATTTGTACCAACATAAACTAGAGATTTTAATCATTTAAATCATTCATTATAGACATTATAACAAGTTAAACATATTAGACTAACAATAAGGGATCATACAAATAAGTTTAATCTCATTCATTTTCATACAAACTTGTGATTTCAATCCACTAAATCATTGAATGTGAATATAACAACAAGTTAACCACGTTCAATTAAATATGTGTGATCAAAAGAATCAACTAAATCCCTCTCATATTGATATAAACTTGTAATTTTAATCTCTTAGATTATTCGTTAGGGATGTAACTACAAGTTCGACCCAGTTGATAAGATATAAGGGATCAAACAAATGCGTTGGTCCTATTTCTACCCATAAAAACTAGAGATTTTGACAATTTCAATCATTCGTTATGGACATTATAACAAGTAAAACATATTAGATTAACTAAAATGGATCATATGAATGAGATGAATCACATTCATTTTCACACAAACTTGTGATTTCAATCATTTAAATCATTCATTATAGATGTAATAACAAGTGAGACACATTAGATTAAATATAAGTGAGCAATGAATCACTTGAATGTCATTAATTTTCTTTTAAAGTTGTGATTTCAATCGATTATATCATTCAATATAGATGTAACAAGAAGTTAAGAACATTCAATTAGATATGTATGATCAAGAGGATCAATTAAATCTCATTCGTATTGATAGGAACTTGTGATTTCAATCCTTTAAATCATTCACTATATATGTAACAAGAATTTAAACTCATTGGATTAGATACAAGGGATCAAATAAATGCAGTGGTCTCATTTGTATCCATATAAACTAGAGATTTTGATAATTTAAATTATTCGTTATGGACATTATAACAAGTGAAACATATTAGATTAACTAAAATGGATCATATGAATGAGATGAATCTCATTCATTTTCATGCAAACTTGTGATTTAAATCAATAAAATCATTCAATGTGAATGTAACAACAAGTTAACCACATTCAATAAAATATCTGTGATCAAATGAATCAATTAAATCTCGCTCGTATTGATACGAACTTGGGATTTCAATCTCTTAGATCGTTCGTTAAAGCTGTAACTCCAAGTTCCACTAATTGGATTAGTTTCAAGGGTTCAAACGAATGCATTGGTCTCATTTGTTTCTACATAAACTAGTGATTTTAATCATTCAAATCATTCATTATTGACATTATAACTAGTTAAACATATTAGATAAACAATAAGGGATCATATGAATAAGTTGAATCTCATTCATTTTCATACAAACTTGTGATTTCAATCCACTAAATCATTGAATGTGAATATAACAAGAAGTTAACCACGTTCAATTAAATATGTGTGATCAAATGAATCAATTAAATCCCTTTCGTATTGATATGAACTTGTAATTTCAATCTCTTAGATCATTTGTTAGGGATGTAACTACAAGTTCGACTCATTGGATTAGATATAAGGAATCAAACAAATGCGTTGGTCCTACCAATGTAAACTAGAGATTTTGATCATTTTAATCATTCGTTATGGACATTATTACAAGCGAAACATATTAGATTAACTGAAAGGGATCATATGAATGAGATGAATCACATTCATTTTCATACAAACTTGTGATTTCAATCATTTAAATCATTCATTATAGATGTAATAACGAGTGAGACACATTGGATTAAATATAAGTGAGCAATGAATCACTTGAATGTCATTAATTTTCTTTTAAAGTTGTGATTTCAATCCACTAAATCATTCAATATATATGTAACAACAAGTTAAGAACATTCAATTAGATATGTGTGATCAAAAGAATCACTTAAATCTCAGTCGTATTGATAGGAACTTGTGATTTCAATTCCTTAAATCATTCACTATAGAAGTAATCAGAAGTTAAACTCATTGGATTAGATACAGGGGATCAAACAAATGCATTGGTCTCATTTGTATCCATATAAGCTAGAGATTTTGAACATTTAAATCATTCGTTATGCACATTATAACAAGTGAAAGATATTAGATTAACTAAAAGGGATCATATGATTGAGTTGAATCTCATTCATTTCAATACAAACTTGTGATTTAAATCCACAAAATCATTCAATGTGAAGGTAACAACAAGTTAACCACATTCAATAAAATAGTTGTGATCAAATGAACCAATTAAATCTCTCCCGTATTGATATGAACTTGAGATTTCAATCTCCTGGATCGTTCGTTAGAGATGTAACTCCAAGTTCAACTCATTGGATTAGTTTCAAGAGATCAAACGAATGCATTGGCCTCATTTGTATCTACATAATCTAGTGTTTTTAATCGTTCAAATCATTCATTATTGACATTATAACAAGTTAAACATATTAGATTAACAATAAGGGATCATATGAATAAGTTGAATCTCATTCATTTTCATACAAACTTGTGATTTTAATCCACTAAATCATTGAATATGAATATAACAACAAGTTAAACACGTTCAATAAAATATGTGTGATCAAATGAATCAATTAAATCTCTCTCGTATTGATACGAACTTGTAATTTCAATCTTTTAGATCATTCGTTAAGGATGTAACTACAAGTTCGACTCATTGGATAAGATATAAGGGATCAAACAAGTGCGTTGGTCCTATTTGTACCCATGTAAACTAGAAATTTTGAGCATTTAAATCATACGTTATGGACATTATAACAAGTGAAACATATTAGATTAACTAAAAGGGATCATATGAATGAGATGTATCACATTCATTTTCATACAAACTTGTGATTACAATCATTTAAATCATTCATTATAGATGTAATCACAAGTGAGACACATTAGATTAAATATAAGTGAGCAATGAATCACTTGAATCTCATTCGTTTTCTTTTAAAGTTGTGATTTCAATCCACTAAATCATTCAATATAGATGTAACAACAAGTTAAGAACATTCAATTAGATATGTGTGATCAAGAGAATAACTTAAATCCCACTCGTATTGATAGGAACTTGTGATTTCAATCCCTTAAATCATTCACTATCGATGTAATGACAAGTTAAACTCATTGGATTAGATAAAAGGGATCAATTAAATCTCTCTCATATTGATACGAACTTGGGATTTCAATCCCCAAGATCCTTCGTTAGAGATGTAACTACAAGTTCAACTCATTGGATTAGTTTCAAGGGATCAAATGAATGCATTGGTCTCATTTGTATCTACCTAAACTAGTGATTTTAATTGTTTAAATCATTCATTATAGACATTATAACAAGTTAAACATATCACATTGACACAAAGGGATCATATGAATAAGGTGAATCTCATTCGTTTTCATACAAACTTGTGATTTCAATCCACTAAATCATTGATAGTGAATATAACAACAAGTTAACCACGTTCAATTAAATAGGTGTGATAAAATGAGTCAATTAAATCCCTCTCGTATTGATACAAGCTTGGGATTTCAATCTCTTAGATCGTTTGTTAGAGATGTAACTACAAGTTGAACTCATTGGATTAGTTTCAAGGGATCAAACGAATGCGTTAGTCTCATTTGTATCTACATAAACTAGTGATTTTAATCATTTAAATCACTCATTATAGACATTATAACATGTCAAACAGATTAGATTAACAATAAGGGATCATATGAATAAGTTGAATCTCATTCATTTTCATACAAACTTGGGATTTGAATCTACTAAATCATTGAATGTGAATCTAACAACAAGGAAACCACGTTCAATTAAATATGTGTGATCAAATGAATCAATTAAATCCCTATCGTATTGATACGAACTTGTAATTTCAATCTCTTAGATCATTCGTTAGGGATGTAACTACATGTTCGACTCATTGGATTAGATTTAAGGGATCAAACAAATGTATCGGTCCCATTTCTACCCATGTAAACTAGAGATTTTGAACATTTAAATCATTCGTAATAGAAATGATAAAAAGTTAAACATATTAGATTAACAAAAAGGGATCATATGAATCAGTTGAATCTCATTCATTTTCATACAAACTTGTGATTTCATTCCACCAAATCATTGAATGTGAATAGAACGACAAGTTAACCACGTTCAATTAAGTATGTGTGATCAAATGAATCAAGTAAATCCCTCTCGTATTGATACGAACTTGTAATTTCATTCTCCTAGATCATTCGTTAGGGATGTAACAAATGCGTTGGTCCCATTTCTACCCTTGTAAACTAGAGATTTTGATAATTTAAATCATTCGTTTTGGACATTATAATAAGTGAAACATATTAGATTAACTAAAGGGGATCATATGAATGAGATGAATCACATTCATTTTCTTACAAACTTATGATTTCAATCATTTAAATCATTCATTATAGATGTAATAACAAGTGAGACACATTAAATTAAACTAGTGATTTTAATCATTTAAATCATTCATTATAGACATTATAACAAGTTAAACATATTAGATTAACAATAAGGGATCATATGAATAAGTTGAATGTCATTCATTTTCATACAACTTTGTGATTTCAATCCACTAAATCATTGAATGTAAATATAACAATAAGTTAACCTCGTTCAATTAAATATGTGTGATCAAATGAATCAATTAAATCCCTCTCATATTGATACGAACTTGTAATTTCAATCTCTTAGATCATTCGTTAGGGATGTAACTACAAGTTCGACTCATTGGATTAAATATAACAGATCAAACAAATGCGTTGGTCCCATTTCTACCCATGCAAACTACAGATTTTGATCATTTAAATCATTCGTTATGGACATTATAACAAGTGAAACATATTAGATTAACTAAAAGGGATCATATGAATGAGAGGAATCACATTCATTTTCATACAAACTTGTGATCTCATTCATTTAAATCATTCATTATAGATGTCATAACAAGTGAGACACATTAGATTAAATATAAGTGAGCAATGAATCACTTGAATCTCATTAATTTTCTTTTAAATTTGTGATTTCAATCCACTAAATCATTCAATATAGATGTAACAACAAGTTAAGAACATTCAATTAGATCTGTGTGATCAAGAGAATCACTTAAATCCCACTCGTATTGATAGGAACTTGTGATTTCAATCCCTTATACCATTCACTATAGACATAATAAGATGTTAAACTCATAAGATTAGACAAGAGGGATCAAACAAATGCATTGGTCTCATTTGTAAACATATAAACTAGAGATTTTGATAATTTAAATCATTCGTTATAGACATTATGACAAGTGAAACATATTTGATTAACTAAAAGGGATCATATGAATGAGTTGAATCTCATTCATTTTGCATCCATATAAACTAAAGATTTTGATCATTTAAATCATTCGTTATGGACATTATAACAAGTGAAACATATTAGATTAACTAAAAGGGATCATATGAATGAGTTGAATCTCATTCATTTTCATACAAACTTGTGATTTAAATCCACAAAATCATTCAATGTGAATGTAACAACAAGTTAACCACATTCAATAATATATGAGTGATCAAATGGATCAATCAAATCTCTCTCGTAATGATATAATAACAAGTGAGAAACATTATATTAAATATAAGTGAGCAATGAATCACTTGAATCTCATTCGTTTTCTTTTAAAGTTGTGATTTCAATCCACTAAACCATTCAATATAGATGTAACAACAAGTTAAGCACATTCAATTAGATATGTGTGATCAAGAGAATCACTTAAATCCCACTCGTATTGATAGGAACTTGTGATTTCATTCTCTTAAATCGTTCACGATGGATGTACTAAGAATTTCAACTCATTGGATTAGATACAAGGGATCAAACAAATGCATTGGTCTCTTTTCCATCCATATAAACTAGTGATTTTAATCATTTAAATCGGTCATTATAAACATTATAACAAGTGAATATTAGCTTAACTATAGGGGATCATATGAATGAGTTGAATCTGATTCGTTTTTCATACAAACTTGTGATTTCAATCCACAAAATCATTCAATGTGAATGTAACAACAAGTGAACCACATTCAACAAAATATGTGTGATCAAATGAATCAATTAAATCTACCTCGTATTGATACGAACTTGGGATTTCAATCTCTTAGATCGTTCATTAGAGATGTAACTACAAGCTCAATTCATTGGATTAGTTTCAAAGGATCAAACGAATGCATTGGTCCCGTTTGTATCTACATAAACTAGTGATTTTAATCGTTTAAATCATTTATTATAGACATTATAACAAGTTAAACATATTAGATTAACAATAAGGGATTATATGAATAAGTTCAATCTCATTCATTTTCATACAAACTTGTGATTTCAATCCAGTAAATCATCAAATATAAATATAACAACAATTTAACCACAATGAATTAAATTTGTGTGATCAAATGAATCAATTAAGTCCCTGTCGTAATGATACAAACTTGTTACTTCAATCTCTTAGATCATTCGTTAGGGAAGTAGCTACAAGTTCAACTCATTGGATTAGATATATGGGATCAAACAAATGCGTTGGTCCCATTTATACCCATATAAACGAGAGATTTTGATCATTTAAGTCATTCGTTATAGACATTATAACAAGTGAAACATATTAGATTATCTAAAATAGATCATATGAATGAGATGAATCACATTCATTTTCATACAAATTTGTGATTTCAATCATTCATTATAGATGTAATAACAAGTGAGACACATTAGATTAAATATAAGTGAGTAATGAATCACTTGAATCTCATTCACTTTCTTTTAAACTTATGATTTCAATCCACTAAATCCTTCTATATGGATGTAACCACAAGTTAAGCACATTCAATTAAATATGTGTGATCAAGAGAATCACTTAAATCCCACTTGTATTGATTGGAACTTGTGATTTTATTCCCTTAAATCATTCGCTATGGATGTAATAAGAAGTTAAACTCATTGGATTAGATACAAGGGATCGAACCAACGCATTGGTCTCATTTCTATCCATATAAACTAGTGATTTTAATCATTTAAATCATTCATTATTGACATTATAACAAGTGAATATTGGATTAACTGCAGGGGATCGTTTGAATGAGTTGAATCTCTTTCATTGTCTTACAAACATGTGAATTCAATCCACTAAATCATTGAACGTGAATATAACAACAAGTTAACCACATTCAATTAAATATGTGCGATCAAATAAATAAATTAAATCTTTCTCGTATTGATACGAACTTGTAATTACAATCTCTTAGATAATTCGTTTGGGATGTAACTACAAGTTCAACTCATTGGACTAGATATAAGGGATCAAACAAATACGTTGGTCCCATTTCTACCCATATAAATGAGAGTTTTTGATCACTTAAATCATTTGTTATAGACATTATAACAAGTGAAACATATTAGATTAACTAAAAGGGATCATATGAATGAGATGAATCACATTCATTTTCATACAAACTTGTGATCTCAATCATTTAAACCATTCATTATAGATGTCATAACAAGTGAGACACATTAGATTAAATATAAGTGAGCAATGAATCACTTGAATCTCATTAATTTTGTTTTAAATTTGTGATTTCAATCCACTAAATCATTCAATATAGATGTAACAACAAGTTAAGAACATTCAATTAGATCTGTGTGATCAAGAGAATCACTTAAATCCCACTCGTATTGATAGGAACTTGTGATTTCAATCCCCTTAAACCATTCACTATGGACGTAATAAGATGTTAAACTCATTGGATTAGACAAAAGGGATCAAACAAATGCATTGGTCTCATTTTTAAACATATAAACTATAAATTTTGATAATTTAAATCATTCGTTATAGACATTATAACAAGTGAAACATATTTGATTAACTAAAAGGGATCATATGAATGAGTTGAATCTCATTCATTTTGCATCCATATAAACTAAAGATTTTGATCACTTAAATCATTCGTTATGGACATTATAACAAGTAAAACATATTAGATTAACTAAAAGGGATCATATGAATGAGTTGAATCTCATTGATTTTCATACAAACTTGTGATTTAAATCCACAAAATCATTCAATGTGAATGTCACAACAAGTTAACCACATTCAATAATATATGAGTGATCAAATGGATCAATCAAATCTCTCTCGTATTGATATAATAACAAGTGAGAAACATTATATTAAATATAAGTGAGCAATGAATCACTTGAATCTCATTTGTTTTCTTTTAAAGTTGTGATTTCAATCCACTAAACCATTCAATATAGATGTAACAACAAGTTAAGCACATTCAATTAGATATGTGTGATCAAGAGAATCACTTAAATCCCACTCGTATTGATAGGAACTTGTGATTTCATTCTCTTAAATCGTTCACGATGGATGTACTAAGAATTTCAACTCATTGGATTAGATACATTGGTCTCTTTTCCATCCATATAAACTAGTGATTTTAATCATTTAAATCGGTCATTATAAACATTATAACAAGTGAATATTAGCTTAACTATAGGGGATCATATGAATGAGTTGAATCTGATTCGTTTTTCATACAAACTTGTGATTTCAATCCACAAAATCATTCAATGTGAATGTAACAACAAGTGAACCACATT
>JAANDH010001269.1:22552-33117 GCA_011799765.1 Nymphaea thermarum | reverse complement strand
TTCAATTAAATATGTGCCATCAAAGAAATAAATTAAATCTTTCTCGTATTGATACGAACTTGTAATTACAATCTCTTAGATAATTCGTTTGGGATGTAACTACAAGTTCAACTCATTGGATTAGATATAAGGGATCAAACAAATACGTTGGTCCCATTTCTACCCATATAAATGAGAGTTTTTGATCACTTAAATCATTCGTTATAGACATTATAATAAGTGAAACATATTAGATTAAATAAAAGAGATCATATGAATGAGGTGAATCACATTCATTTTCATACAAACTTGTGATCTCAATCATTTAAACCATTTGTTAAAGATGTAATTACAAGTGAGACACATTAGATTAAATATAAGTGAGCAATGAATCACTTGAATCTCATTCATTTTCTTTTAAACTTGTGATATCAATCCACTAAATCATTCAATATAGATATAACAACAAGTTAAGCACATTCAATTAGATATGTGTGATCAAGAGAATCACTTAAATCCCACACGTATCGATAGGAACTTGTGATTACAATCCCTTAAATCATTCACTATGGATGTAATAAGAAGTTCAACTCATTGGATTAGATAGAAGGGATCTAACAAATGCATTGGAATCATTTGTATTCATATAAACTACTGATTTTAGTCATTAAAATCATTCATTATAGACATTATAACAAGTGAATATGAGATTAGCTATAGGGGATCATATGAATAAGTTGAGTCTCATTCATTTTCATACAAACTTGTGATTTCAATCCACTAAATCATTGAATGTGAATATAACAACAAGTTAACTACGTTCAATTAAATATGTGTGATCAAATGAATCAATTAAATCCCTCTTGTATTGATACGAACTTGTAATTTCAATCTCTTAGATCGTTTGTTAGGGGTGTAACTACAAGTTCAACTCATTGGATTAGATATAACAGATCAAACAAATGCGTTGGTCTCATTTCCACCCATATAAACTAGAGATTTTGATCATTTAAATCATTCGTTATAGACATTATAACAAGAGAAACATATTAGATTAACTAAAAGGGATCATATGAATGGGATGAATCACATTCATTTTCATATAAACTTGTGATTTCAATCATTTAAATCATTCATTATAGATGTAATAACAGGTGGGACACATTAGATTAAATATAAGTGAGCAATGAATCACTTGAATCTCATTCATTTGCTTTTAAACTTGCGATGTCAATCCACTAAATCATTCAATATAGATGTAACAATAAGTTAAGCACATTCAATTAGATATGTGTGATCAAGAGAATCACTTAAATCCCAATCGTACTGATAGGAACTTGTGATTTCAATCCCTTAAATCATTCACTATGGATGTAATAAGAAGTTCAACTCATTGGATTAGATACAAGGGATCAAACAAATGCATTGGTCTCATTTGCATCCATATAAACTAGTGATTTTAATCATTTAAATCATTCATTATAGACAGCATTTGTATCTATACAAATTAGTTATTTTAATCATTTAAATCATTCATTATAGACATTATAACAAGTTAAACGCATTAGACGAACAATAAGGGATCATATGAATGAGTTGAATCTCATTCATTTTAATACAAACTTGTGATTTCAATCCACTAAATCATTCAAAGTGAATGTAACAACAAGTTAACCACATTCAATTAAATATGTGTGATCAAATGAATCAATTAAATCTGTCTCGTATTTGTACGAACTTGTGATTTTAATCTCTTAAATCATTTGTTAGAGTTGTAACTATAAGTTCAACTCATTCGATTAGATATAAGGGATCAAACAAATGCATTGGTCTCATTTGTATCCTTATAAACAGGAGATTTTTATAAGTTAAATAATTTATTATAGACATTATAACAAGTGAAACATATTAAATTAACTGAAAGAGATCATATGAATGAGATGAATCACATTCATTTTCATACAAACTTGTGATTTCAATCATTTAAATCATTCATTATAGATGTGATAAGAAGTGAGACACATTAGATTATATATAAGTGAGCAATGAATCACTTGAATCTCATTCATTTTCTTTTAAACCTGTGATTTTAATCCACTAAATCATTCAATATGGATGTAACAACAAGTTAAGCACATTCAATTAAATATGTGTGATCAAGATAATCACTTAAATGCAAATCATATTGATAGGAACTTGTGATTTCAATCCCTTAAATCGTTCACTATAGAAGTAACAAGAAGTTAAACTCATTGGATTAAATACAGTGGATCAAACAAATGCATTGGTCCCATTTATATGGAATGTGAATGTAACAACAAGTTAACCACATTCAATTAAATATGTGTGATCAAATAAATTAGTTAAAACTCTCGTATTGATACGAACATGTGATTTCAATCTCTTAGATACTTCATTAGATATGTAACTATAAGTACAACTCATTGGATTAGATAATAGGGATCAAACAAATGCATTGGTCCCATTTGTATGCATATAAACTAGTGATTTTAATAATTTAAATCATTCATTATAGACTTTATAACAAGTGAAGCATATTAGATTAACTTTAAGGGATCGTATGAATGAGTTGAATCTCACTCTTTTATATACAAACTTGATTTCAATCCACTAAATAATTCATTGTAGATGAAACAATTAAGTATATGTGATCAAATGAATCAGTTAAATCTCTCTCGTTTTGATACGAACTTGTGATTTCAATCTCTTATATCGTTCATTATATATGTAACTTCAACTTCAACTCATTGGATTAACTGTAACATATCAAACTTATGCATAGATCCCATTTGTATTCATATGAACTTGTGATTTCAAGCATTTAAATCATTTATTATAGATGTAATAACATGTGAAACACATTAGATTTACTTTAGGTGAGCAATTGAATCACTTGAATCTCATTCATTTTCAATTAAACTTATAACTTCAGTCCACTAAATCTTTAAATATGAATGTAACAACATGTTAAGCACATTCAACTTAATATGTGTGATGAAATGAATCAATTAAATGTCACTTTTATGATACAAACTTGTGATTTCAATCCCTTAGATCATTATTATGGATGTAACAACAAGTTCAACTGATTGGATTTGCTACAACGGATCAAATTAAAGCATAGATCGTACAAACTTGTGATTTTAATCATTTTAATCATTCATTTTACATGTAATAACAAGAGTGACATTAGATTAGTTATGAGTGAGCAAATGAATAACTCGAATCTCATTCATTTTCATTTAAAGTTGTGATTTCAATCCACTAAATCATTCTATGTGGATGCAACAACAAGTTAGACACATTTAGTTAAATATGTGTGACAAAAAGAATCACTTAAATCCCACTCGTATTGATAGGAACTTGTGATTTCAATCCATTAAATCATTCACTATAGATGTAATAAGAAGTTAAACTCATTGGATTAGATATAAGAGTTCAAACAAATGCTTTGGTCCCATTTATATCCATGTAAAATGGTGATTTTAATCATTTAAAACATTCATTATAAACATTATAACAAGTGAAGCACATTAGATTAACTATATGGGATCATATGAATGAGTTGAATCTCACTCATTTTGATACAAACGTGATTTCAATCCACTAAATCATTCAATATAGATGTAACAACAAGTTAACCACATTCAGTAAAGTATGTGCGATCAAATGAATCAATTAAATCTCTATCATATTGATACGAACTTGTGATTTCAATCTCCTATATCCTTTGTGAAAGATGTAACTACAAGTTCATTCAATTAAATATGTGTGGTCAAGATAATAACTTAAATCCCACTCATATTGATAGGATCTTGTGATTTCAATCCCTTAAATCGTTCTCAATAGATGTAGCAAGAAGTTAAACTCATTCGATTAGATACAAGGGATCAAATAAATGCTTTGGTCCCATTTGTATCCACGTTAAATAGTGATTTTAATCATTCATTATAGACATTATAACAAGTGAATATTAGATTAACGATAAGGGATCATATGAACTAGTTGAATCTCATTCATTTTCATACAAATGTGTGATTTCAATCCACTAAACCATTCAATGTGAATGTAACAACAAGTTAATCACATTCAATTAAATATGTGTGATCGAATGAATCAATTAAATCTCTCTCGTATTGACACGAACTTGTGATTTCAATCTCTTATATCGTTCATTATATATGTAACTACAAGATCAACGCATTTGATTAACTGTAACATATCAAACTAATGCATAGATCCCATTTGTATTCATATGAACTTGTGATTTCAACCATTTAAATCATTCATTATAGATGTAATAACATGTGAAACACATTAGATTTACTTCATGTGAGCAATTGAATCACTTGAATCTCATTCATTTTCAATTAAACTTGTGACTTCAATCCACTAAATCAATAAATATGAATGTAACAACATGTTAAGCATATTCAATTTAATATGTGTGATCAAATGAATCAATTGAACTTGAATGTAACAACATGTTAAGCACATTCAATCCCTTATATCATTATTATAGATGTAACAACAAGTTCATCTGATTGAATGTTAATGTACCAAGTTAAATCATTCAATGTGAATGTAACAAGTTAACCACATTCAATTAAATATGTGTGATCAAATAAATCAATTAAATCTCTCTCAAATTGATATGAACTTGTGATTTCAATCTCTTAGATTATTCGTTAGAAATATAACTACAATTTCAACACATTGGATTTGTTACAAGGGATCAAACAAATTTATTGGTCTCATTTGTATCCATATAAACTTATGTTTTTAATCATTTTAATCATTCATTATAGACATTATAACAAGTTAAACATACTAGATTAACAATAAGGGATCGGATGAATGAGTTACATCTCATTCATTTTCATACAAACTTCTGATTTAAATACACTAAATCATTTAATGTGAATATAACAACAAGTTAACCACATTCAATTAAATATGTGTGATCAATTGAATCAATTAAATCTCTCCCGTATTCATGCGAACTTGTGATTTCAATTCCTTAGATCCTTATTATAGATGTAACAACAAGTTCAACTAATTGGATTAACTACAATGGATCAAAATAATACATAGATAGATTCTATTTGTATACATATAAACTTGTGATTTTAATCATTTAAATCATACATTATAGATGTAATAACAAAAGAGACACATTAGATTAGTTATGAGTGAGCAAATGAATCACATGAATCTCATTCATTTTCAATTAAAGTTATGATTTCAGTCCACTAAATCATTCTCTATGGATGTAGCAACAAGTTAAACACATTTAATTAAATATGTGTGATAAAAAGAATCACTTAAATCTCACTCGTATTGATAGGAACTTTTGATTTCAATCCCTTAAATCATTCACTGTTGAACAGATTGAAATATTGTTTGATCCTTGTATCTAATTCAATGAGTTTAACTTCTTGTTACATCTATAGTGAATGATTGAACGTATTGACATCACAAGTTCCTATCAATACGAGTGGGATTTAAGTGATCCTCTTGATCACACAAATTTAATTGAATGTGCTTAACTTGTTATTTCATCCATATTGAATGATTTAGTGGATCGAAATCACAATGTGGCTCACTTATATTTAATCTAATATGTCTCACTTGTTATTACATCTATAATGAATTATTTAAATGATTGAAATCACAAATTTTAATGAAAATGAATGTCATTCATCTCATTTATATGATCCTTTTTAGTTAATCTAATATGTTTCACTTGTTATATTGTTTATAATAAATGATTTAAATTATCAAAATCTCTAGTTTATATGGATTCAAATGGGACCAATGCATTTGTTTGATCTCATATATCTAATCCAATGAGTTGAACTTGTAGTTACATCTCTAACGAATGATCTAAGGGATTGAAATCACAAGTTCATATAAATACGAGAGAGATTTAATGTCATTCATTTAATCACACATATTTTCATTGAATGTGGTTAACTTGTTATTACATTCACATTGAATGATTTAGTCGATTGAAATCTCAAGTTTGTTTGAAAAAGAATGAAATTTTACTCATTCACTTGTTATAATGTCTATAATGAATGATTTAAATGATTAAAATCTCTAATTTATATGGATACAAATGGGACCAATGCATTTGTTTGATCCCTTTGATCTAATCCAATGAGTTTAACTTCTTATTGCATCCATACTGAATGATTTAACATATTGAAATCACAAGTTCCTATCAATACGAGTGAGATTTAAGTGATTCTTTTTATCAGACATACTTAATTAAATGTGCTTAAATTGTTGCTACATCTATAAAGAATGATTTAGTGGATTGAAATCACAACTTTAAATGAAAATGAATGAGATTCAAGTTGTTCATTTGCTCACTCATAAGTAATCTAATGTGTCTCTATTGTTATTACATGTATAATGAATGATTCAAAATCACAAGTTTGTATGAAAATGAATGAGATTCAACTTATTCATATGATTCCTTATTGTTAATCTAATATATTTAACTTGTTATAATGTCTATAATGAATGATTAAAATCACTAGTTTATATGGATACAAATGAGACCAATGCATTTGTTTGATCCCTTGTAACAAAACCAATGAGTTGAAATTGGGGTTATATCTCTAACGAACGATCTAAGCGATTGAAATCACAAGTTCGTACCAATACGATAGAGATTTGATTGATTCATTTGATCACACATATTTAACTGAATACGGTTAACTTGTTACATTCACATTGAATGATTTAGTGGATTGAAATTATAAATTTGTATGGAAATAAATGAGATTCAACTCATTCATATGTTCCCTTATAGTTAATATAATATTCACTTGTTATAATGTCTATAATGCATGATTTAAATGATTAAAATCACTAATTTATATGGATACAAATAAGTGAATGATTTAAGGGATTTAAATCACAAGTTCCTATCAATATGAGACACTAAATTCACTAAGAAAAATAGTGTGTATAAATTAATTTACACAACTTGAACAACAATGTAGAAATATCTTACTAAATCACCTAATTTTAGTGTTGAAGTTTACTTTTACTTACTCTAAGTGCACTAAGTTTTGCTCCCTTGTATCTAATCAAATGAGTTTAACTTCTTGCTACATCTATTGTGAATGATTTAAGGAATTGAAATCACAAGTTCCTATCAATACAAGTGTGATTTAAGTGATTATCTTGACCACACATATTTAATTGAATGAACTTGTAGTTACATCTTTAACGAAGGATCTAACAGATTGAAATCACAAGTTCGTAACAATACGAGAGAGATTTAATTTATTCAATCGATCACACAAACTTAATTGAATGTGGTTAACTTGTTGTTGCATCTAGATTGAATGATTTAGTGGATTGAAATCAAGTTTGTATCAAAATGAGTGAGATTCAACTCATTCATTTGATCCCTTATAATTAATCTAATATGCTTCACTTGTTATAAAGTCTATAATGAATTATTTAAATTACTAAAATCACTAGTTTATATGGATACAAATGAGACCAATGCATTTGTTTGATCCCTATTATCTAATCCAATGAGTTGAACTTGTAGTTACATATCATACGAAGTATCTAAGAGATTGAAATCACAAGTTTGTATCAATACGGGAGAGATTTAACTGATTTATTTGATCACACATATTTAATTTAATGTGGTTAACTTGTTGTTACAATGACATTGAATGTTTTACTGGATTAAAATCACATGTTTGTATGAAAATGAATGAGATTCAACTCATTTATATGATCCCTTTTGGTTAATATAATATGTTTCACTTGTTATAATGTCTATAATGAATTATTTAAATGATTAAAATCACTAGTTTGTATGTATACAAATGGGACCAATACATTTGTTTGATCCTTTGTATCTAATCCAATGAGTTTAACTTCTTGTTACATCTATAGTGAACGATCTAAGGGATTGAAATCACAAGTTCCTGTCAATACGAGTGGGATTTAAGTGATTATCTTGATCACACATATTTTATTGAATGTGCTTTTGATCCCTTGTAGCTAATACAATCAGTTGAACTTGTTGTTACATCTATAATAATGATCTATGGGATTGAAATCACAAGTTTGTATCATAAAAGTGAGATATAATAGATTCATTTGATCACACATATTAAATTGAATGTGCATAACATGTTGTTACATTCATATTTAGTGATTTATTAAATTGAAAATGAATGAGATTCAGGTGATACAATTGCTCACCTACAGTAAATCTAGTGTGTTTTACATGTTATTACATCTATAATGAATGATTTGAATGGTTGAAATCACAAGTTCATATGGATGCAATTGGGATCTATGCATTAATTTGATATCTTACGGTAAATTCAATGAGTTGAACTTACCGTTACATCTATAATGAACGATATAAGAGATTGAAATCACAAGTTCGTATCAATATGAGAGAGATTTAATTGATTCATTTGTTCACACATACTTAATTGTGGTAAACTTGTTGTTACATCAATATTGAATGATTTAGTGGATTGAAATCATAAGTTTAAAAGAAAATGAATGAGATTCAACTGATTCATTGCTCACTTATATTTAACTTAATGTGTCTCACTCATTATTACATATATAATGAATCATTTAAATGATTCAAATCACAAGTTTGTATGAAAATGAATGTGATTCTTCTCATTCATATAATCCCATTTAGTTAATCTAATATGTTTCACTTGTTATAATGTCTATAATGAATGATTTAAATGATCAAAATCTCTAGTTTATATAGATACAAATGGACCAATGCATTTGTTTGATCCCTTATATCTAATACAATGAGTTGAACTTGTAGTTACATCTCGAACGAATGATCTAAGAGATTGAAATCACAAGTTTGTATCAATACGAGATAGATTTAATTGATTCATTTGTTGATACATATTTAATTGAATGTAGTTGACTAGTTTTTATATTCACATTGAATGATTTAGTAGATTGAAATCACAAGTTTGTATGAAAATGAATGAGATACAACTTATTCATATGACCCCTTATTGGGAAACCCTAAACCCTAAACCTTAAACCCCTTTTCATACAAACTTATGATACGAACTTGTGAATTCAATCTCTTAGATCATTCGTTCGTGATGTAACTACAAGTTCAACTCATTGGATTAGGTATAAGGGATCAGACAAATGCATTGGTCCATTTTAACTAAAAGGGATCATACTAATGAGATGAATTACATTTATTTTTGTACAAGGTTGTGATTTCAATCATTTCAATCATTCATTATATATGTAATAACAAGTGAGACACATTAGATTAAATATAAGTAAGCAATGAATCACTTCAATCTCATTCATTTTCTTTAAATCATTCAATATTGATGTAATAACAAGTTAAGCACATTCAATTAAATATGTGTGATCAAATAAATCAATTAAATCTCACTTTTATGATACAAACATGTGATTTCAATCCCTTAGATCAGTATTATACATGTAACAACAAGTTCAACTGATTGGATTAGCTACAATGGATCAAACAAATGCATAGATCCTATTTGTATACATATAAAAGAATGATTTTAATCATTTTAATCATTCATTATACATGTAATAACAAGAGAGACACATTAGAGTAGTTATGAGTGAGCAAATGAATTACTTGAATCTCATTCATTTTCATTTAAAGTTGTAATTTCAATCCACTAAATCATTCTATATGGATGTAACAAGAAGTTAAGCACATTTAATTAAATATGTGTGATAAAAACAATCACTTAAATCCCTCTCGTATTGATAGGAACTTGTCATTTCAATCCCTTAAATCATTCACTATGGATGAAATAAGAAGTAGAACTCATTGGATAAGATACAAGGGATAAAATAAGTGCATTGGTCCCATTTGTATCCTTATAAAGTAGTGATTTTAAACATTTAAATAATTTATTGTAGACATTATAGACATTATAACAAGTGAATATTAGATTAACTATAAGGGATCATATGAATGAGTTGAATCTCACTCATTTTCATACAAACTTGTGATTTCAATCCACTAAATCATTCATTGTGAATGTAACAACAAGTTTATCACATTCAATTAAATATGTCATCAAATCAAACAATTAAATCTTTCTCTCGTATTGATACGAACTTGTGATTTCAATCTCTTAGATCCTTGGTTAGAGATGTAACAATAAGTTCAACTCATTGGATTAGTTACAAGGAATCAAACAAATGCATTGGTCCCATTTGTATCTATATAAATTAGTTATTTTAATAATTTAAATCATTCATTATAGACATTATAACAAGTTAAACACATTAGATTAACAATAAGGGATCATATGAATGAGTTGAATCTCATTCATTTTTATACAAACTTGTGATTTCAATCCACTAAATCATTCAATGTGAATGTAACAACAATTAAATCTATGTGATCAAATCAATCAATTAAATCTGTCTCGTATTTGTACGAACTTGTGATTTTAATCTCTTAGATCATTCGTTAGAGTTGTAACTACAAGTTCAACTCATTCGATTAGATATAAGGGATCAAACAA